>JAQZBX010029530.1:0-27251 GCA_029593785.1 Cabassous unicinctus | reverse complement strand
GAGTGGGGGTCAGACTGGGGCCCTGGTCACCCTGGCCATCTTTTTTCCTGCCTTCCCAGAAGCTGGTTGGGTTTGCCCAAGTAATCGTCACAGTGGCCACCTGGGTGGAGCAGAGGAGGAGGCCAGGCCGGCTGGGCGCTCGGGCGTGGGATCATGGACTCAGAGGCAAAGGCCACTGCTGGCCCCTCCTCTCTGGTGACTTATTTTAAGGCCCTGCTTCCCAGCCTGGCTGTGGCCTCAGCCTCCTCTTCCCCCCAGAAAGCAGGGCCAGCTCAGCCACAGGGCGGTTTCTAAGCTGAGCCGGGGTTGACCAGGAGGCCCAGCGAGGGGAAGTTGGGGGAGCAAAGGTCGTGACCTCAGGGGATGAGTCTCTTCTCAAGATAAAAAGTGTTAAATCCTTGCAGGGCCCAGCACCCCCTGGGGGCCGGCGCTCGGGGTCCTTCTGCTCCCCTTCTTGGTGTCCCACCCGTGTTTAAATGCCCACACAGGCTGCCTTGTGCTAACCCTGTACCTGCTTGTGACAGGAGCTCTGTTCCAGATGTTTCCATCCAGGAAGGTGACATGGGACCCGTGTCATATTCAGTCTCCTGCAGACCCAACGGTGGCCTTGGGGTGAAGACTCATGACGCCTTGGGCTGAGCGTGAGGGTCCTGTGTGCTCAGGCACCTGTCCCGGGAGGGAACGTTGCTTTATTATCCGAGGCCGTTGAGAAGCCCCGACGTCCCCCTACCTCGTGTTTCGTGTCTGGGAGAGCCTCACCCCCTCACTGCACACACAGTGATCCCCAAGCCCCAGCCTCCAGTCAGCAAGGGGGCCTGGGGAGGTGGTGGGGGGCACAGAGGCACCTGCATCTTTCCTGCTGTTTTATTTATTAATACCAACTACTGTGAGACCTTAGGACAAGACGCCGGGCGGCCGAGGAGCTTATGGCGTGCTTTAATCACAGCAGCAATAGCCAGTGTGTATTAATGTGCCCTCTGTGGTCCCGACCTGAGAGCCCTCAGATAAGTAAGACGGGTCTCCTGCTCTCCAGGGTGTGCTGGGGAGAGGAGACCACCCACTTTGCAACAAGGGGGCAGTTCTCCACGGCAGCGGATGCCACTCCCAGCAGCGCTCAGAGCCCGGGGCTAAAGGAAGCTGCAGAGGGGCCGTTGGTACCCAGCCTGGAAGGATGCGTTTGTCAGAAGAGATTTAGTGGGGGGCATTTTGCTTCTGGGAACAGAATTCATGCCCAGGGAACAGCATGAGCTTTGGCAGGGAGCATGAGGACAGGGGCACTGGGGAGATGTGGGTCATTTTATCGGGGATAGAGATGAGCTGGGAGTGATTGGCAGGTGTCAGATCAGGCCAGGCCTCCTGGGCCAGTGTTTAGAGTTTGGACTTTTCCCAGAGGTTCAGAGGGAGGATAGGGGGGTTAAGTCTAAGGACTGCAGGAAGCCAGTAAGGGACTTAAGCCAGGGTGGTAGTGACAGGATCCGACTGGCCTTTTGCAGTGGTTACTCAAGCTGCCGTGAGTTGTGGGGTAAGAACAGAGCTGGGGCGACGGAGTGGAGGCTGCTGATCGTCCAGGCCAGTGGTGAAGGGGAACGGGCCTGGCAGTAGCACTGGGGCTCCTGAGGAGAGGGCCAGTGTGGGGGATGTTTCCAAGGGACACTCGAAGGAGGCCTCAGAGGAAGCTGCTGTGAACCGTCTGCTGACATTTCTCTTTGCCATCTCACATTTTAAAGCTCTGGGCTTGTGAGCCTCAGCCCATAATGCAGTGACGTGGAAGCAATCGGGAGAGACTGGAGGGGGCCTGTACCCCCAGCCCCAGAGCAGAGTGGACGGGCGTGGAGGGTGGTGGGACATCACCTCCCTGCCTCTCGCAGGCTCTTTGGGGTCTCCCTCTTCTGGTTTCTCCTTGCGAGTCCAGGGGAGGAAGACTGTTAATGCAGCCCCGGCCAGCACGAGCCGTTCATTCATTTTTAGTCACCATCCGGGAGCCAGATAGCGCACTCATGCTCAGAAGACCACAGGGGCTTGGCAGGATGCTCCCAACCCTGGGAGACAGAGCACAAAGGAGGCAGTTAGAACCACCCGGGAGGAGCTGTCCCTGAAGGTGGGGCGCGGGGGGCCGTGGGAGTAGGCCGGAGGCCCCCGATATAGCCTGGGAGGCTGGGGAGGCTTCCTGGAGGAGGCTGCCCATGTTACACGGCTCCGTGAAGGCAAGCTGCCCATTCAGCATGGGGTCCCAGGCCCCCAACAAGACAGAGTGAAGTGACGTTGAAGCCGAGGCCTGAAGGATGGCCAGGCACAGCTCAGGCACAGAGAGAGGAAAGTGTGTTCAGGTGCAGAGAACAGCATGGACAAAGGCTCAGAGGTGGCCTTTGGGGAAGTCCCCTGTTCAGAGTGGCTGGCAGGTCGAGGGTGAGGCAGGGCTGAGGGCTGGAAGCTGTGCTACCTTTGAGCTTGTAAAAATAGCTCACCTTGCTCCCCCTGCCTTCTCCCTGAAGTTCCTGCTAAGTCTGGAAATCGGGATGGGGTCACTGCTGGGAGTCGTGAGGGGAGAAATGAGTTTGCAGGCAGGGTGAGTTGTGGGGTGGTTGTGGGCAGGGACAGGGTGGGGGGTGAACAGTGCCCCAGTTCATGCCAAGCCCCCCGTTTGTCGTGTCACCACCTGAGAGCCCCCTTTCTTGGGTCTGGAGCTCTTGTTGGAGAATGGGGTTGGACCCGGCAGAGATCCTGGCTGGGGTGAGAGGGAATTCTCCCGGGGAGGCTTGGGGGTGTCTTGTGGCCAGATGTGGGGCTTCCCAGTCTCTGACCACCCAGCTGCTTTTGTGGGTGCTAAAACCAGGGCGTGCGGGGATGGTGTGATCAGAACTCGGTGGCTGGTGGGTGCCTGGGTGGTCTGTGGGCTTGGGGCCGAGGCGGGACCTGTGCCCCCTCATTGCCCAGCACTACCGGCGGCAGCCCAGGAGGCGAGTCCTGTCTGGCTGGCTGGAGAGCCAGAGAGGTAATGCTAATGTCTTTTAAAATTAGAATGAAAATGCTTATTGCAGAGAGCGGAACCTGCGTCAGTGCAGAGTCCTGTGGGAAGGGGACCAGTTTATCGCAGGCTTTCGGTTTTATTTTTGCGCATTCGCCTTTTATTTGCCGGCGGGGCTGCTTGCGGGCCTGGGAGGACGCGGAGCTGCGGGGCTGGACGTGCGGGGGCCTCGGGGTCTATAAGAGAGGACGGGAGCTGCAGGGGTGAGTGCCCTCGTCAGGCTGGGGGGCCCCGGGACCCATGCTATGCCCCCCAGGTGCGGGAGCCAAGGTCTTGGGTGGAAGGACTTGGGGTGTCAGAACGGGAGTATGTGAGTGTGTGCAACCTCATGTCAGTGTGTGGGTCCCTGTGTCAGTGTGTGCAACCCTGTGTCTGTGTGTTTGACTCTGACAGTGGGTGTGACCCTGTGTCCCTGTGTGGGCCCCTGTGTCAGTGGGTGACCGTGTGTCAGTGTGTGCGACACTGTCTGTGTGTGATACTGTATCTGCATGTGCAAACCTCGAAGTGCATGTGGCCCTCCATGTGCCTCTCCCTGTGCGTCTCACGGCTTTGGGAGTTGTCCACGTGCAAGACTGGGTGTGGGTCTGTGTGGCTTCCTCTGTGCGCCTTCGTGGGTCATCTGTCCTTCTGTGTCTGTGTGTCTCCAACAAGGGCCCATGGGTGTGGCTGGGTGTTGCCCTGTGTGTGTTTCTCTGGGTCCCTACGTATCTTTTTCTGACTTTGCGTGGCAGTGTGTGAGCATCTTGGGGAGGTGCACAGGTCTTGAGTGTGGGGCTATGTGGGTACGTCCACTAGTGTGTGCATGTGTATGTTAGTGTATGTGAGCATGTGCATGTCAGACAGTGAGCGTATGTGTTAGTGTGTGGGTGCACATATGATCATGTGAGTGAGCATGTGTGTGTGTTATGTGCAGGAGTGTGTTGTGTGTGTTGAATGTGTGTTGTATGTGCACGTTTTATGTAGTGTGTACTGTGCATGAGCATATAGTATGAGAACATGTAGCATGTGTTGTGCGTGAGCGTGTGTTGAGTGTGAGCATGTGTTCTATATGGCGAGTGTAAGCACATGTATGTGAACGAGCATGTATTGTGTATAAACATGTATGTGTGTTGTGCATAAGCATCTAGTGTGAGCATGTGCGGTTTGAATGCGTCATGCATGAACATGTTCTATGTGAGCGTGTTGTGTGCGAGCACATGTCTGAGCACATGTTGTGTGAATATTGTGTGAGCAGGTTGTGTGCAAGTGCATGTTGTATGTAAATGTGCTGTATGTGAGCATGTGTTGTATGAGCATGTTGTGTGTGCTGTGTGTGAGCACATGTGTGAGCATGTGTGAGAAGCGTGTTGTGTGCACACACATGTTGTGTGTGAGAACGTGTGGGGCACTCTGCTGTCTTCTCGCACTAAGCCCTCCTTGGTAACTAAGCCTGTCATGAACCCTCTTGGCCTTGGAGGACACAGCCCTGCCTGGACCCCCCGGCTCCCTGGCCTGGGCAGAGGGTAGAGAAAGCTCCCAGTCCCTCCCAGTTCGCTGGCAGGGTTGCAGGCGTTTTTAAGCCACCCTGCTCCAGCAAGAAGCTTTTGTCGAGCTTCCCCTTGTGTAGCCTGGGCAATAAAAACAATGGGTGAGTTTTTGTGGGGTTTGGGGAGGGGGATGTTGCTTTCCAAATATAAAATTAGTTTATGATACAGAATGTGTTTTACCAGGGTGACCTGCTCCCCGGCGATGGGAACCCCTGGTTGACAATTGCTGTTGTGGCCCAGGAGGCTGGCATCCCAGGGTTGGTTCCTGGGCTGAGCCCTTGAGGGTTCCCCCAGCTGTGAGGGTCTGGCCACAGCCCTGCGGATGATCAGGGCTCCCCCAGACGGCCACCTGCAGGCCGTGACCTGGCTCAGTCTCTTCCCGGGGCAGAAGTCCCCTGCCCTGCGGGAACCTGGTGGGCTTCTCCACGGGGCCAGCGGGACTTCATTCTCATCCCAGTTCCCATCTGGCTCACCTCACTTGCTGGAATTGGTCTCGTGGTGCTGCCCTCTGCAGAATGGGGTGACTGGGGTGGGGGAATGGGATAGTACAAAGCAGAACCCAGGGGCACCCTGCAGTGCTGAACGCATATCCGGACGGAGCCTGGCCTTGAATGCTTCGTGCCCTGGAGCACAGGGATCAGCGTCTCTGAGCCTCAGTCTTGTCATCTGTAAGTGGGAGCCATGGTAGCGCCAACTGCAGGGCCGGCCCTGCTGCTGCTCTTGCTTGTTATGTCGGGATCTTTCTGGAATACTAGCTTTACCTGAGCTGAATGGCCTGGGTTCAGGTCGCGGCTCCAGCATGTCCTAGCTGTGTGTCATTTCGTCTGTGCTTCAGTTTTCTCACCTGTAAAGTAGGGCGAATAATAGTGCTTCCTGCAAAGGAATGTCGTGAGGGTTATAGTAAGTGTTATAGAGGGTGAGCTGCTCTTGTTCTTTCTGGAATGCCTGAACCCACTTAAAACATCCCATCAGCATGCATGCCATCATCATCATCATCATCATCTTTTTTTTTAAACACAGCTTGTCACCCACTCTATCTGCAGCTTTGCTCACTTGATGCCTGCTCTGTGCCAGGCACTCAGCTGGGCGTGTCTGGGCGCGGTGCCACGAGTATGGGGTGGTCCCTGAGTGCATGGGTGGGCTGTACATGCCTTCAGTCTACCTACCACCCCGAGTGCTGGGCCCATCTCTTCTCCGGCAGTAAGGCACGGAGGGCACAGAATTGGGCTAAGTCACTCGGCAGGGGTGGGGGGCAGCTGGCAAGAGAGCCATCTGGCAGATCTCCTCAGCGAGATGTGGCTTGCGGTGATTGTGGGTACCCAAAACTGTTCTGTGCACTTGTAAAAAGCCAGCTGACATCTGGGCATTGGTGGCAGATAGCAGAGAGAATGGCTTGTAATTTCCCCGAGCCTGACACCGTGCAGGGCCATGCCCCCAAGCCCACCCCACCTGAAACCACGTAGATGGTGAAGCACTCCTAGGCTTGCTGGGTGGAGCCCTTCACGGATCAGGCTGTGTACTCACGTATTGGTATGCGTAATCTCATCCCGTCCTCCTAGAAACCCTTTGAAGTAGGTCCTAATTATTCCTATTTTATGGATGAGAAAGCTGAGGTTCAGAGAGGTATTGGAATCTCCCAGACCTGGTTGGAAATCCTGGTTCCTTCACTTGCTGGGTAACTTTGGGCCAGTTACTTAATCTCTCTGGGCCTCCATTTGCCCATCTTATAGGGTTTTAGCAAGAATTCTATGAGACAATGTAGCTAAAGCATTTAGCCCAGCACCCAGCACATAGTAAGTGCTCATAAAAAGGCAGTCATTATTATTATGTGTTGTAATTATTATTGTTGTTATTGTTGTTATATCATTTTGCAAGAGAACATTCCTTGCCAGTTTATCAAAACTACAGACAAGATTTGTAGTTGATGCCTTGGCATCTATGAGGAGGGGTTGTTTTTAGGAGGAGAATTTTTTTATTATTCTTTGTGAGCTTCCTGCCTAAAGTGGCATCTTGAGGGACTTTTGGAGGCAGAGCCTCTTCTATTTTGTGGAAAATAAACTCCCCTTGGTTTTTGCCCCTGTGCCCAGCCCTACAGCCATGAGGTCTGGTGTGTAGTGGTTACTCGATAAGTGCTTGTTGGCTGGGTGGATAGATTGGCTCCAGAGCCAACTGCAGCTAAAGGGGGTGGGGTGGCGGTGAATGGATGCCGGCACAATCCTGGTGGCTTCCCACGGGAACAGGGGGCCCAATTTGGGCATCTTCCCTCCAGCACTACACACCTCACAGATCTGTGGGTGCCTGAAACACCTCCTCAAAAAAGTCACTGCAGGTAGAGGATCTTGGAGGAAACAAATGCTGCCACACAAAGGGTTCTAAGCAGTGGATATATGTGCACCAGCTGTGAGGGGGCTTCCTTCATTCATGCAGTGCATATTTATGTGCTCACTGCTGGGCTGAGGGAGGAGACATCTTGTAAGACTAAGTGAAGGAGAGGGAGAACTGGTTGATGGGAGAATTGACGTTTGAGGGTCTGTCGTGATGAGGGGGAAGCAGGGGCCACTCTCTACTCTAACGGGCAGGACTCTTGTGGTTATGTGTGAGAGAAGCACACCTTAAACCAGCTTAAAGAAAAAAACATTTTATTGACTCATGACTTGGAAGTTTTAGGTCATCTAGCTTCAGGCAAGGCTGTATCAAGCTGCTCAAATGATGGGGAAAAGGCTGCTGGGCAGACCAGGTTCACCAGCTGTCTCTTTCCCCTGCCTGCATGTTTTACCTCCTCCGACTCTCTTAAGCCACACTCCTCACCATTCCCAGAGGACTCGATGCTCATTTCAGACTCCATGTGTTTGCCCAGCCTGACTGACCACCAGGAATGCCCTTCCTTCTCTCTTCTACTGTCCCCAAACCTACCTGCCCTTCAAGTCCCACCTGCTGCCACCAACAGCCTCCTCTCCTTTTTGCCTTTTCTTCTCTTTGGGCACTGGTCATTCCTCACCCTATCTTGTGTCAAAGTCAGCCAAGTCCTGGCTGTACTTCTGTTCATATCAGGTAGACCAGAAGTCCCTGGCAGCGCAGCCCTTTTTCTCTTACCCCTATACATAGAGTAAAAATCATGATAAGCATTTAATAAGTGCTTTCTGATGGATTGGGGAGATAAGAAGGATTTAATTTAAAAGCTAATCCTAGGATGGCTCATGGGGAGTTGTGGGATAATAAGGGCCTAAGGAAATCCGGAAATCATCTTCCTGTGACAAGTGGGTCCCAAAGGCTCAGAGTGTCTCTCGAGACCAGGTGGGGAGGTGGGAAAGGGAAAGGGGTTCAGTTTGGCCCCTCTGAAGAGATGTAGAATCCCAGGTTCCTCTCCTGAGTCCACTGTATGCATTTAAGCAAGCTGTTGTGCTTTTCTCAAGCTCCGTTTCCACCCCCACAAAATGGGCCTGGAGATCTCAACTGTGCAGGGTCGGTCCTGCAGTTATGCCCCTCCTGACTCAGTGGTCCCCATCCTGTCGAGGCAGGAGCAGGGGGATGCCTTCCCTCCACTACTGCCCCTTCTGGATCTCACTTTTCAGACACTCTCCACCCTGAGATGGTACAAACATCCTCCTGCTTTCCAGAGCAAATGATTTCCCATCTGCATTGCGAGCTGGAGCTCTCCTGATGGTTTTTCTATTTCTACTTTTTTTGAAATAGGAATCAAAACAGAACATTTTATTCTGAAAAATACAAAAAAGTAGGAGAGTACAAGCCCCCCTGTACCCCCAGACTCACCTTCAACAATTACTCACTCATGGCCATTTTTGTTTCAAGTTTTGATAGCTTTTGTACTAAGAAATGGGCACTTTTCCTGTGAATTTATTTATATTGATAATGATAATATTTTTTTAAACAGTACCCACGTGTCTTTACAGGTTTTAAGTGTTTTCTTGCCTGTTATCTAATTTGGGGGCAGCAGTTGGAACCTCTGAGCAGGGGTGCAAAGAGCCCAGGCACTGCATGAATGAATGAAGCCCCCTCACAGTTGGTGCACATATATTCACTGCTTAGAACCCTCTTTGTGGCAGCATTTCCCACTTCCACCACATCCCCACTGTGTGCCCCAGGAAAGCCTCAGTTTCCCCCTCTGCAAAATGGGGATGACAATAGTACCTATCTCATGGGGTGGCGATAATTAACGAGAATCAGGTTAGCATGGTGGATAAGAGCCCAGTTCAGGAGCCAGGCTTCGCCAGGTTCAAATTCCAGCTCTGCTCCCTCCCGGCTCTGTGACATGGAGAAAGTTGCTTCTCCTCTCTGGGCCATTGATTCCTCATCTGTAAAAGGAGACAATTCATGCAGTGCATTTAGGAAAGGGCCTGGCACACTGCAAGTGCTCCCTGATGAGTCGCCGTTATCATCATTGCTGTGCTGTTTGCAGAGTCACCACATAGAAAGGGAATTATAAATCCAGCCCAGTGAGCTTCAGAGATACCCCCAAGGTCACACTGCAATTAGAGGGTCAGAGTGGACCCAAGTCCCAGGCACTTTGACTCTCAGTACAGACCTTGGCTGTCCCTTGTGGGTACCACCTGGGCTGCCCATTGTGGCCCGCACTTCCTTTGAAGAAAGGAGTGGGGAGGGCAGCGTGGCTTTGACAGAGGGCGAACAGGACATGAGCTTCAGCAGCTTTGCCCAAAGTGCTGCGTTTCTCCTGGCTGGGTTTTTGCTGCTGTGCCTCTGTGAGCCACTCTCTTCTTTGCAGCTGCCCTTGTCCAAGCTGCTTGGCGTGCAAGGCTCATCACTACCTGCAAAACAGACCCCGGTCATTTCTCCAGGATGACATACAAATGGCCAAAAATACACATGAAAAGATGTGTCATTACCCAATAGGGAAATGCAAATCGAAGCCACAGTGAGACACCACATCACAACCACTAGGGTGGCTATAATAAAAAAAATAAAAAGGGGAAATAAGCCTTGGTGAGTGAGGTGATTTGAAACCATATGTACCCCCAGAAAAACACATTTTTAAAGTTAATCCATTCCTGTGGGTGTGGGCCCATTGCGAGCAGGACCTTTTGATGGGGCTGCTTTAGTTAAGGTGTGACCCACCTCCTTCAGGAAGGGTCTTAATCCTCTTACTGGAGTCCTTTATAAACAGGATGAATAGAGAGAGAAAAAAGCCACAGAAGCAAGAAGCTGAGAGCAACGAAACCCGGGAGAGAAGGGAGAGAACAGGAGGTGCCGCCATGTGCCTCGCCACGTGGCAGCGGAGTCAAGGATTGCCAGCAGCCAGTCTTGGGAAGAAAACATTGCCTTGATGGTGCCTTGATTTGGACATTTTTCTCAGCCTCAAAATTGTAAGCTAATAAATTCCCATTGTTAAGCCAACCCATTTCATGGCATCTGCTTTCGGCAGCTTAACAAACTGAAACAGTGAGGACATGGAGAAACTGGAAAGTGCATGTATTCCTGGTGGGAATGTAAAATGATACAATTGCTTTGAAAACAGTCTGGCAGTTCCTTAAAAAACGTTCAAACATAGAATCACCATTTGACCTGGCATTTCCACTTCTAGGTAGAATTGAAGACAGGGACTCAAATGGATACATATACACACATGTTCAATTCCATTATTCGCAACAGCCACAAGGTGGAAACAACCCAAGTTGCAGATGATTGGACAAACAAAATGCGGTCTGTCCCGACAACGGAATATTACTCAGCCATAAAAAGGAATGAAGTTCTGACCCATGCTACACATGGATGCACCTCGAAAACATGATGCTGAGTGAAAGAAGGCAGGCACAAAACGTCATATACTGTGTGGTTCCATTTATATGAAATGTCCAGAGTAGGCAATTCCATAGAGACAGAAAATAGATAGTGGTTGCCAGTGGCCAGGGGGAAGGGGGGGATGAGGAGCGACTGCTAATGGGTATGAGGTTTCCTTTTGGGGTGATGAAAATGTTCTGGAACTAGATAGACATGATAGTTTTAAAACATTGTGAATCTACTAATGGCAACAGAATTTTTCACCTTAAAATGGTTAATTTTATGTTATGTGAATCTCAGGGGAAAAAAAAAAGATCCAGGTGCCAGGCTGAGGGTCAGGGCAGCCTCCACAGGCTTGGGACCCTGTGCCAGGCAGGCCTGCGACCCCCACGCTGCTCTTGGGCTCCGCTGCATGAAGATGCATCATCCAGGTTCTCTGGGGCAGTATCATTCATTTTCGCCTCCTCAGAAATGTTTGGGGGTGATTAAAAGGATATGTTCTTTTAACTGTAATGAAAATGAGGTTTGGGGGTTTGGGAATGATCAGCTGAGGCCTTGGGGGCCCGCTGATTTGATAACTGAGTAGATAGGCAACGAGTATTGATTCCTTTCCTCCCAGGAAGGGGCTGATGGGAGGAGGTGACTCAGCGAAGGGGAGATGTTTTGAAATTCAGGAGAGGGTTACTGTAGGAAGACAGAAAGCCTTGTGTGTGTTGTGTCTGTGTCTGTGTGTGTTTGTGTGTGTGTGTGTGTGTGTGTGCGTGTGCATATGCATGTGCACTGTTCTCCCACTGTCCCCCGGGTCTGTAACTCACAATCCTGAGGTGATGGGAAATGCAGATTCCTACAGCTTCATCCTGCTTTTTCCGGCACACGTTCGCAGAATGGGGACCTTGGTTGCACAGATCCAATTTTGAAGCCTGCCTCTGTCACCTCCTGGCTGGGTGACCTTGGGTAAATGGTTTCACCACTCTGTGACTCGGTTTCCTGCTGACCTGCTACGTGGCTACGTGGGGTTGTTGAGAGGATTAAATGAGAATTAGTATTAATGATGATAAGGTCCTCTCTGATGGCATTGGTAAATATATTAATAACTAATAATTACTATTAATTGCTGGTAGCCATCTGAGCAAAGTGTCCCAGGAGCACCAAGGAAGGGGTGATGGATTCCGACAGTGGTGATCCTGGACGACTTCCAAGAGAAGGGCCTGGAATGACAATACTCTCCACAAGTAACGGAGAGCGGGTGGGATAGAAAGCACCTTCCTGTGTCAGAATTCGTAGGTGCAAGGCAGGGAGCCTCTGGTGGGATGGGAGGGGAGGGGGCACAGGGAGAGGCGAGGATGAGGCGGAAAAGGAGTCGGCTTCATTCCCTAGCAGCTCATTTGAAATGGGTGATGGACAAGCTGGGTGCTGGTGGGACCCAAGTGGCAACACAATTGTTTCCTTTAAATTCAGAAGCAATGATGAGCTAATTGCCAGGCATTGTGCTGAGTGTTTACTGCCATCATCTCAAGCCTGTCACCCCATCTTACAGGAGAGGAAGATGAGGCTTTTTGTAATATCTCCTGGGGTGTCCAGGTGGATAGTGCTCTGGGCCAGTTACGCCCTCCTTTTGAATCCCACCTGACTTTCCCCATCACCCGGCCCCAGCGCCGGCCTGTGCAGTCTCTCAGGTCCACAGGCCTTTCTCTTCAGAGGAAACTTTTGATACTTCACTGGGGTGCTACATCCTTCCTCCAGATCTCCTGCCTAACTCAATCAGGCAGAGGTGTCATGTAGGCGTCACTTGTAATTCTTATTCCTGTCATCCCAGCCAGGTTCTTTCATTGCCTCGAGGAGACCCAAGAAGCTGCGGGCTTCACCTGGGCAGGCACTGATGCTGCAGCACCTGCCGTATTTCCCAGCTCAGGGAAGGTGGGAGTTATGGGGGGCGTTTACCCTGGCAGGTGGAATGCCCATTCTTGGAGGCACCTGAGGGAGTGAAAAGATGTGGGATGGGACTTTAACGCTACAGTGAGAAAACAAACCTCTGAAATTAAAAATGCATAAGGATGGAAAGCTAATAAATGATACACACCAAATCCTTCAGGGCCAGGCCACGCCCACAGCAATGCTAACACGGGGTGTCCAAGGTAGGTGGGTCCCTGCCCTTGGGGAGCTCACCTGTGCAGACAGCCTGCTCAGAGTGGGGAGCTCCCCTGGGCAGACAGTCTGCTCAGAGTGGGGAGCTCACCTGCACAGACAGCCTGCACATAAGGGAGCTCACCTGCGCAGACGGCCTGCTCAGCGTGGGGAGCTCACCTGTGCAGACGGCCTGCTCAGAGTGGGGAGCTCACCTGTGCAGACAGCCTGCACAGAGTGGGGAGCTCACCTGGGCAGACAGCCTGCACATAAGGGAGCTCACTTGCGCAGACGGCCTGCTCAGCGTGGGGAGCTCACCTGCACAGACAGCCTGCACATAAGGGAGCTCACCTGTGCAGACGGCCTGCTCAGAGTGGGGAGCTCACCTGGACAGACAGTCTGCACATAAGGGAGCTCACCTGCGCAGACGGCCTGCTCAGCGTGGGGAGCTCACCTGTGCAGACAGCCTGCTCAGAGTCCACCCACTTCAAGGAGAAATTCAACTCCAGCAGTCCTTGTCAAGCACAATCCAGGTGTTCAGCCTGCGCCCAGTGTAATGGAGAAGTCGATGATCCTAGAATGTTGGCCCCAGAAGGTGAAAAATGAGAGAGACTTTAGGTGGGCGTAACAGCCACCGTCTATCAAACGCGTGCTCTCTGAGTGTCTCTGAGCCACGCACTTTCCAGTCACATTCCCCAGTGAGCCTCACAGCATAGACCCATTTCACATATGGGGAAATTGAGGCAGGGAGTAGTCAGACTCCTATCCAAGGTCTCTGAGGAAGTGGCCAAGCTGGGATCTGATCCCAGGGATCTGCGACTTCAAACCACCACACTTTAAAATGCTCCCAGGCTAGCCCAACTGCTTTGATTTACAGATGGGGAAACTGAGGCCCAGAGAGGGGTTGGGATTTGCCTGCCTTTCAGAGTCACCCCCTGGTGGGTAGTTGGGTTGGGGTGGAACTTCTCCATACTTGCAGCCAACAGCTTAGGGCTTTTGGGGGGGTGTTAAGTTGGGTATAAATTCTCATAAATTGACACAACAGGAAAACAGAAAATAAACTACAAGTGAGTGCCAAATGCCATGGCACAGCTAAGTAAGTTCTCATCGGTCCTTGTTTTGGAAGGTGCCTGGGTGTCAGAGTGGAATTAAGGTGTGTGCAGGATTCTGAAGTTCATGAGGCCACTTGCATATATGTTTCTTTGCTCTCAGAAAAGTGGGCTCTCGGTTTGGGGAGATGCTTCCCTTCCAGCCCTGCAGACACCTGCCCTGGTGCTCAGCCCCGACTTGGAGAGGACCAGTTGAGGAGTGTTGTGGAGGAGTTAGGAAGGAGGTCAGTGTGAGGTCTAATGGCAATTGTCTCAAGCTTGACACTGTTATTATAGAAGTGTCTCCTACCTTAGGGACAGCTGGGCCTGCCCAGGGCTGGACGTCGGGACTGTGTTCCATTACAAACACTCTAAGGCCGATGGCTTTCTACTGTTTGCCCTTAGTTTCATCATCTCTAAATGAGCTGCTCCTCCCATGCATTTATGCAAGGCAAAGGCATTGCATGCCTATTTGGCTGGCCACATGGCTGAGTCCTGGAATCGATTAGCAATGTCTGCCATGGATGCTGGAGGCAGTAGTGGTGGTGTGCATGCCATTCAGTGGGAATTTTTCTGAGCACTAATTATGTGGCAGGCACTGGAGACAGAGTGGTAGACAAAGCAGGCAGGGGTTCTGCCCCATGGAGATGGTAGTCTGATAGCAGAGGCAGAGTAAAGCTTTGTGTATGAGTAGAAACCTTGTGTGTTGCCCTCACTGCTGGCTTCTCATCTAGTGTTTCACCTGGCACAGCTGCACCAATATTTACTGACTGGTCATCTGAGTGAGTGGGCTAAATCCAAATGAATATGCACTGAAAAATAGTGATAAAAAAATTCTAAGGGAAAAGAACAGGATGGTAGGAGAGAACAGCTGTTCCCTCTGCTGGGAAAGCGCCCTGTGCTTGGAGAAGGCACTCTAGGGAGAGAAACTGCATTTGGCCACAAGTAATTCTAAGTGCTGCGAAGTAAGAGATGCCGTGGGAGGTAGTCTAGAGGGAGCCTCTGAGTTAGGGCAGGTAGGGAAGGCTCCCCATTTATTTACAATTTCTTTTTAACTTTTTATTTTGAAATAATTTCAGATTTACAGGAAGTTGTAAAAACAACAAAGAATTCTCCCTATTCTCTTCACCCAGATTCTTCAGATCTTAACATGCAGCATGACCACAGCCAGTGACGTCAAGAATTGACACTGATGCAAGACCATTATCTAGTCTTTTGACTTGACCCAGTTTCCCCAGTTGTGCCTTCCTGTCCTTCCTCTGGATCGCGCTTCACTTTTAGTTGACCGCCTCTTTAGTCTCCTTCCATCCGCCACAGCTCCTCGGCCTCTCTCTGTCTTTCATGACCTAGACGCTTTGGATGAGAACTGGAATGCACCTCAGTTTGGGAATGTAGGGTTTACTCTTGGTTCTATTCCAATTAGATGTCTTTGGCAGAAACGCCCAGGAGTGCGCTTTGTCCTCCCCTGCTCAGCATATCAGGAGTCACACGGTACCCTGTGTCCCCGACCACTCAGTTAACCGCAGTCACCTTCTTAAGGTTAGCCACTGTCGGAATTCTCCCCTGGAAAGTTACGATTTTCCCTTTGCAATGATTAAGTATCTGGTGGGGAGACACTTTGAAACCATCTAAGTATCCTCTTTTTCATCGTACTTTAACCCACTGATTTTAGCATCCATTGGTGCTTCTTGCTGTGGTGTTTGCCAAAATGGTGATTTTTCTATTTCCATCTTTACCTCTGCATTTCTTAGTTGGTAGTCAGCTGTGATGAAGAGCTTTTCCTTTACTCCCTTTATATATTCAATATTTATTTGTATGGATATGGACTCATGGACACAGATTTTATCCAGTGAGTTATTGTGCTAGGGTCCCCATGACCACCCTCAGCTTCACGGATTTGCTAGAAGGATTCACAGGACTCAGAAAAGCTGATATAGTCGCGGTTACAGTTCATTATAGTGGGAGAATACAGATTACAATCAGCAAGGAAAAAAGGTGCATGGGCTCTGGGTGTCCTCTCCCAGAGGAGTTGGATGGACAGTGCTTACGTGTCGCCGAGGGAGACTCACCCGAGCCTGGCGTCTGGGGATTTTATTGGGGGTCAGCCACGGGGAGCACCCGTGCAACTGACCTTACTACTGGGTCTCCAGCCAGAGCGTCAGATTGAGACAGCGCGGCTCAGGGCCCCCCACCATAAATCACGCTGGTAGCACAGCCTGCTGGTGTGGCCCAGGATATTCGAAGGACTTATGGACCGTCCTGAAGCTTTTTGAAATGTGCTGGGTTTGGACAGCCTGGACCTGCCAAGTTAACATTCACCGCAGAGTCTGTTTTTCAGTTTCGGGTGTCACTTTAAGCAAACCTCTGAGGGGTGAGGAAGGGTGAGTCAGGGGAAGCAGGAGAGCTGGTGGCATAGGCAAAGGCCCTGAGGCAGGAGCTGTGCGAAGGTCAGTGGGGCTTAAATACAGAGAAAAGATGCCGGCAGGTCTGGCGCAAAGGGCCTGTGGCCAGGCAGGAGTTGGGCTTTTTCTCTCAGCACAGGTCGGGAGCCACTGGAGGATTTGGATTCAATGCAGGAAAGTGACAGGACCCGCTGTCTGTGAGAAGGCCAGTGCCTAAGACAGTACCTGGCTCACAGTAGATGCACAATAAATACTTGTTATGCCATTTCGTCATAAACTTGCAGTAAGCATATCAAAAGTAGAGGCTAACATAAGCCCTCTTGTGCTCAACTCTCAGCTTTAACCAAGATCAACCAAGATTAACCTAGCTCGATTCATCTGCACCCTCGCCCCACCCTCTGCCCACCTCCCTGGATTATTCTGAAGCCAATCCCTGAGGACATATTATTTTATCTGTAAGTATTTGAGTATGTATCTCTAAAAAGAAAGGCTTTAAAAAAAAAAAAAACAACCACCACCACAGTGTTAAATCTCAATATTGCCCAAGGACCAGTCCTGTTCAATTTCCCCACTTGTCTCATAAATGTTTCTCCCACTTGGTTTGTTTGAATTAGGAAGCAAATAAGGTCCATATGTTACAACTAGTTGATGTGTCTCTTACATCTTTTTTTTAATATATAGGCTTTCCTTCCATCCATCTCTCTGTGTCCCTCTGTCTTTCGCTTTCTCTCTGTCCCCCTCCCTCTGTGTCCCCCATCTCCTCTCTGTGTGTCCCCATCAGTCCCCTTCTCTCCCTCTCTGTCTGTCTTTCTCTTCTCCCTCTGTGCCCCTTTCTGTCTCCTTTTCTCGGTCCTCCCTACCTCTCTCTGCCCTTCTTTCTCTCCGTACCAACTCTTCTTCTCCTTTTCTCTTTCTCTTCCTCTCTTTATTCTTACTGAAGAAGCCACGTTGTTTGTCCCCTGGAGCTTCCCTCTGCTGGATGGGGCTGAGCATGTACTCTATCCCTGTGTCTCCTGTAAACTGGTGGTAGCTCCAGGGGCTTGATCAGATGCTGGTTCGCTGTCTCGGATGTGACTACATTGTGGGTGGCAGTGTGCCCTTCTGTCAAGGGGCGCACGAGGTCTCCATGGCTCTCCTTTTGGGATGTTGAGATTGATCGGTGTGTTGGAGCTGTCAGCCTGATCCATCCATTATCAAGGTCCCCGTCAGCTTCTCATCGGCTGGGTTTCATGCCCACTGATAATCCTTGCCCGGGTCCATTAATTCATTAAGGATTGCAAAATGTTGATACATTGATTCCATCCTTCCTTCTCTCTTTCAGAGCTGGAATATTTCTATACAGAGAAACCGCCCTCATCAATTATTTGGTTACCCTGAAGGAAAGTATGTCCAGGAAATGCAAGATAAATGTTCAGTTCTTCCCTTTATTTGCCAGTTTTCAAAATAATGAGTTGATTCCCTGGCATCCCCCAAAGGTGGTCTATGAGTGTTTTTAAAATATATATATCATTATAAAACGCATGATGCAAGCATAATCATAGTGACTTAATCCATTTTCCATTATTATCCATATTAATACTCAGATTGTCCCATCTCTGGCCCGTGGGGGCCTCTTCAAGTCAGCCCCAGAGTCCTTGGGCTCCCCCTCCCCCTTCCCAGCCGCACCATTATCTTGGAAGGCTTCTTTGCTTTCTGGTAAGGCAAGATGTTCCAGGCTCACCATGTACATTTCCTGTCCCAGTCTTCGACCGAGATGTTGCTCCTCTTACTGGGAAATGATATTTAGAGGCCATGGCTTGGGTGCTGAATGGATGAATATACAAAACATCTCCAGCATTGCTGCTGGGGGGATTTTCAGCGGTCCACAGGGGTGGGCTGGCAGGGAAGGGGCAGGGCAGTGGCTTTGAACTTGGACCCTACGTGCCTCTTCTCTTTCCCAACCCTGTCCCAGGTTAAGGACACACTGAGAGCCATTTATCACTTTCACTTCTCCCCCTCACCCCTCCTTCTTCACTGAGAAAACCAAGGTGGGTGTCCCCCATCTCCAATTCTTTACTTGGGGTTGATGTTTTCTTGGGGAAGGTCTTTGAGGTCAGAGACCACTGGAAGAGCGAGGCCTCTGCTTGGCCCACCAGTCCCCATTTGGGCCCTGCTGTTCTTTGTGTAGCTACCCGGCGTGATATGTCTTGGCAAAGGGGGAGAGCAAGAGCCACTGCCGTTCACCTGTCAGCGTCTTCTGGGGGGAGCGGCAGGAGAGTTCACGGAGGCACCTTGTCTTATCCATCAAATCCAGACCAGAGAACGGCAGGCGTCACCCCTTCACCAGAGCAACTTAAAAATTGATACAGGCCTCCAAGTGTGGCCCTTGCCTCTCTCTGAGCAGCCTGCACATCTGTGTTTGAGATTAAAACTCACATTTCATTTTTATATGCTGTGCTTAATCCAATAATGATTTCATGTTACAAACAGCAATAATATCTTTCAGCATAGTTAATCAGAATAGACTTAATGCTGTCACTATTTATTAACCTTTGTTGAAAAGCAAGAAGTTTCCCTCTAATCTGTGATTGTTGGTCTTGTCAGGCGCTATCAAGTGAAAAAACAGTTTTGGCATTCATTAAAATGGTGCAAATCCTGAAATGACAATTGGAGCCGGATGGTATTTGGTGCATGAAATCTTTGTTGCGTTCACCGAGACAACTGAGAAGGCAGGGGAGGCGTGAAGGGGGGACCCCCATGTTCAAAAGACTAGAATGTTTTCATCCCTAAGTTCCTCTTGGATAATAAGGCCGTTCTTATAAAGTGGGAGAGTGGGGCGGAGGGCGGGGTATCGGCGAGGGGAGGGGTTAGGCCTGTTAGTGACTCTTGCCACAGTAAATCATCATCAGGGGACTGTGTGGCCTGAGTAATGTCCTCCAGAAAGCTAGGCTGAGGTTCCAACCCCCAGCAACTGTGAAGGTGACCTTGTTTGGAAATAGGGTCTTTGCAGGTGGGCTCAAGTTAAGGTGCTTTCGTACTTGAGAAGGGTGGGCCCTAAACCCAGTGACTGGGATCTTTATAAGAGAAGAGGACACACAGGCACACAGAGAGGAGAACGCCTTGTGACGAGGCAGCTGGTGGTTGGTGTGATGTGCCAAAAGCCAAGGAACGCCAAGGAGGCCCGCAGCCCCCAGACACTAGGAAAGGGGCATGGAACGGCTTCTGCCTCTGAGCCCCCAGCCCTGCCAACACCTTGATTTCAGACGTCTGGCCTCCACACTGTGAGAGAATGAGTCCCTATTGCTTTAAGTCACCCAGTCTGTGGTGGTTTGTTATGGCAGCCCTAGGAAGCTAAGGCAGGGTCCAGGGCCCATGGTGGACAAGCAGCGGGGTGAGTTGAGTCCAGTTAAAGTAGTTGATCGCAAGAGCATGATGGCTGTCAGGGGACAGCGTGAACTTCAGATTTCTACTCCAGTTCCTACTCCAGTGGGATCCTTGTAATCGGTGGCCCTCAAATCTCAGCGTGCATAAGACTCTTGGAGAGCTTCTCCGGTTCCTGGAGAGCAGTGGGCCTGAAATGTCCTGAGATCCTGCCTTTCTAACAGGTTCCCAGGTGATACTGCCATTATGGTTTGGGGACCACGCTTGGAGCAGCAGTGAGGGCTCTGGGGCTCTTGGTTTCCTGCACAGTGCCGGGATGTCCTGGCTGGGTCAGTGGCCCACCTCTCCTGGCTGGTGGTCTCACTGGGAAGTGTTTTATCCCAGGGCTGTGGTGGTCTTGGAACGGTAGGACCAGGCACCCTCACTGGGGACAGGCAGACAGAAGGCTCCCCACCGAGATGGCAGTGGTCCTTCCTCGCTGTTGGCTTTCTGAGCAGACCTTCTGAGCCAGCACATCTCCTACCTGAACGTGCACAGGCCACGTCGGGATCTGGTTTTAATTCTGATTCTCATTCTCTAGGTCTGCAGTGGGGCCTGAGAGTCCACATTTCTGATGGGCTCCTGGGTGATGCTTGCACTGCCGGGAGCGGACCATGCTTTGAGTAGCAAGAGCCACAAAAACCCCAGTGGTGTGCTTGACCAGTTCCTGGGTCTTCTTGGACTTGATTTGCAGAGATTGAGCCTTGCTAAGTCCACCAACTTCCCCAAAGGGAAATTTGCCTTTAAAAAAAAAGGTTTCAACTTGCAGAAGCCTCCTCCAAAGGGAAGCTCTTCTCCCAAGGGGTTTCCCTCTCTCTCTTTTTTTGCCTTGAAGAACCCTAGACAGTTTTCTCAGAAAGTTCCAATTGGATCCTTACCTTCCAAAGGTAACTCGGAAAAAAATCTAATCCAGTAAGGAGGTTCATGGTGCCGGGAGGCCTGGGAGAAATATTTTGCTAAGCAAATCAAGTGCTTTTTTGGGGGTGGTTGGGGGTGTCCATGGTCAGTGGCCAATTGATCTTCCATAAGAAGGGAGTTCAGTTTAACTTCAAGCAGTGCAGCGAGTTTTGCCCAGGTAAACAGGGTGGTGAGCAGGTGCTGTTAATTATTTAGGAAGAATTAAGCAGTCTGGGTGGGTAGGTTTTATGCTCTGTTTGATAATAAAGGTTGCTGCAGAAAGGAATTTTAAAATTGAGTATTCTCATTTGCCTCATATTGCAAAGAAGCCGAGCCTTGGTTTGACTGGCTGGAGCATCTGGAATTAATGAACCATCTTCTTACAGTGCAGAAATCAATGTTTTCTGCATTAATTGCATGATGCCAAAACCCCTGCTTTTTATTTCTGACTCGCAGAGCCACGGCCTAAGAAATCTCTCTTAAGCGGCGTTCTGGGGCTTTGCTTTCATTAATCCATCTGGGTGTGGGGGAGGAATTGCTTCTTTGCCACTGTGGAGGTGTGGCTCCTGCTGGAGCATGGAAACAGGGGGGAAACTTTGGACAAGCTGTGTGTGGTAGGGGACCCAAAGGAACAGGTCCCGGGAAGCCAATAGCAGAACTTAAAAATCAGTCCCCTCTTAAACAGCTGCACTCTGTCTTAAGTTCCATTTCCTGAGCTCCCAGCCTGTTGTTTCCTTTAGGTTAAAATAAGCCTTGTTAAGGATGCCTGTTTTTCAGCTAGACAAATGCACCTTACTGCTCCTGCTCTTTTCACATTATAAGCCTTTCTGAATGTAGACACCTTGTATGGAAGGTATGCCTTGTCCCCCATCTTAAGTACTGGGGCATCGGATAGCATCTGTCTACTCCCCCAGGCTGGGTTTAGCATCTTTATGGACTAGCCTCAGTGCTGGGCACTTTGGACCGACTGCCCTAAGGCGGTGCCATTTGAGCTGTGTTTGGAGGAATGAATAGAGGCTTGTCAGGGATAGAGGGAAGGAAGGGCAATCTAGGCAGGGAAGCAGCATGGACAAAGGCCCTGAGGCAGAAAGGTACTGACCTCTGAGTCCCGAAGTTCCTGCTACTGGAGTGGGTGAAGTGAGCCAGGGAGCGTAGATGGGTAGAGAATACTGACTGGACATGAGCCTGGAAAGATGTTTTGAGTTCCTGAACATCTCACTAAGAACAGATTCTCTTCACAGGTGGTGGGGAGCCTGGCAAAATGCTTAAGCAGGAGATGAGGTGAACAGAGAATTTCTTTAAAAAATTTTACATAGAATAAAATTCATTTCTTGGTGTACAGTTCGGTAAGTTTTGACCACAATCAGAATATGGAACAGTTCCATTACCCCCCAAATTTCCTTGTGCTGTCTTTTATATTCAAACCCTTCTTCTACCCCCTACACCTGGCAACCATTGATGTACTCTCTATACCTAGAGCTTTGCCTTTTTCAGAATGTCATGTAAGTGGAATCATGCCATAAGTAGTCTTTTGAGTCTAGCTTCTTTCATTTAGCACCATGTGTTTGAGATCAATCCATGTTGTCGCATGTATTGGTAGTTTTGTTCCTTTTTATTGCTGAGTAGTATTCTACTGTGTGGTTAAATCACAGTTTGTTTATCCATTCACCAGCTGAAGGACGATTGGGTTGTTTGCAGTTTGGGGCAGTTAGGAATAAAGCTGCGATAAACATTTGTATCCGGGTTTTTGTGTGACCATAGTTTTTATCTCTCTAGGGTACATACCTAGGAATGGGATTGTTGGGTCATATCGTAAGTGTATGTTTAACTTAAGAAACTGCCAAAAACATTTTTAAAAGTAGTTCTACCATTTTTGCATTTCTACTAGCAATGTATGAGAGTTCCAGTTGCTCCACAAGCTTGTCAACACTTGATATTGTCAAGTTTTTTTTTTTCCTGTTTCAGCTATTCTAATAGGTGTGAAGTGATATCTCTTTGTGCTTTTAATTTTCATTTCCCTAATGACTAATGATGTTGAGCATCTTTTCATGTGCTTATTTGTTATCCATTTATCTATTTTGGTAGTGTTCTAATATTTTGCCCATTTGTTTTAGTTGGGTGCTTTGTTTCCTTACTGTTGAGCTTTGAGAGTTCTTTATATATTCTGGAGATAAGTAGTTCTCTGTCATATATGTGATTTGCAAATATTTTCTCCCAGTCTTCAACTTATCTTTTCATTCTCTTAAAGTCTAAGTTTGTTTCTAAATAAATAAATAAACAAATAAAAGGTTTGTTTTTAAATAAATAAATAAGTAAATAAAGGTCACTCTACCAGCAGTGGACTGAGTCTAACTCTGTTATTCTCCTCCTCATTGCCATATCCTAGCCGTGCTGGCCTTCTTCAGTTCCTTAAAAAATCAAACTCTTTCCTTCCTCAGGGTCTTTGCCCATGTTATACCTTCTGTCTGGAATGCTCTTCCACCTAGGTCCTGTCTAAGAAGTATTTGACTGCCCCCAAATCACAAAGCCATGCTCCTGTTTTCTTTTCTTTTTTTATTTTTTATTTATTTATTTTTTTTAAAGATTTATTTATTTATTTATCCCCCCCTTGCTGCTTGTGCTTGCTGTGTCCATTTGCTGTGTGTTTTTTCTGTGTCTGCTTATCTCCCCCTTGCTGTGAGGTCTTGCTGCATCAGCCCACCGTGCCGCATGGGCCGGCCTGCCCTCACAAGGAGGCCCCGGGAAGCGAACCCGGGGCCCCCCATATGGTAAATGGGAGCTCTATCGATTGAGCCACACCCGCTTCCCTCCTGTTTTCTTTTAAAAGCTTTGTTATTTTAACATTTATGTTTAAGTCTGTGATCTGTCTTTATTTTTGTATATGGTATGAGGTAGGGATTGAGTTACTTTTTTTCTACATGGATATCCAGTTGTCCCAGCACCATTTGTTAAAAAAAATTTTCCCTTCCCTTTAGATGGCTTTGCTGCCTTTTTTCAAATATCAAATGAGCATCTATGTGTGGGTCTACTTCTGGGCTCTTTATTCTGTTTCATTGATCAATATTCTATTCTCATACCAATATCACACTATATTGATTACTGGAGCTTCACAGTAAGTTCTGAAATCAGATAGATTAAATCCTCTTTGTTCTCTTTCAAGATTGCTTTGGATATTTTATGTCCTTTGCATTTCCATATAAATTTTAGAATCAGCTTCTCGGTTTCATCAAAAACACTTTCAGGGATTTTTGATTGGGATTGCATTGAATCTATAGATCAATTTGGGGAAAATAAAATGTCTTAACAAAATTTAGTTTTCCAATCGATGAACATGGTATATCTCCATTTCCTTCTCCGTGTACTTCACCTGGCTTACTCTTATTCATTTTTCAGGGAGCAGCTTAAATGCCATCTCTTCACAGGGGCCTTCCTTACCCCATGATTAGATCATGTAGCTCCTGTTATATCCTCTGGTACTCTCTCATCCTTCTTGTGTCCTTATCAAACTGTAATAGTTATATGTAATTATCTATTTTGTGTCTCTCTCCCTACTAGACCATAAGTTCCCTAAGGGCAAGAACTAGAGCTTGGACTATATCCCCAGTGCCCAACACAGACTGGCACACAATAGGTCTTCAGTAAAGATTTAGAAAGGAATGAAGATATCCCCTCCAGTTCTTTTGGCATGGATCTACAGGTTACTAGCTGTCAGGTGCACACCTTGGGTCTCTGCTTGCTAACAGAGAAACCAAGACCTAATCCTCCCACCTTTTTCTTGGCCTTCTGCCTAGCACTTAGTTCCTTCTGACATGCAGTATATGTTGAAAACTATTCACTTGATGGGTAGATGTGTGTAATTACGATTTTTAAAAAATGAAATCTAAAGAGAATTTTTAGGTAATGAGTATAATACAGAGATTTAATTTACTTGGAAAAAAAAAAAAGGTGTTGCTTTCATGGCATCAGTTGGAGCATTTGAAAACCAGTGGCAGAATCTTGATTGAATTAGGCTGTGCTCATAATTAGGAAATGTCAAGGCCTGCAAAATGTCGAGAAGTGGTGAAGACAAAGTGATGAAATTAAAAGCCTTTTTTTTTTTTTTTTAAGGTTTAGGGAGTCAATGGTCTAGAGACATTGTATTTTTAACTAATCTGTTTGTGGACGTTACTTGGATATACAAATTTCATTCTGCATTTTGATCATAAGTAGATACTATATATCAGCCTTGGCATTAATTAAATCCCTGGGATAAACATTTCTAGGACAGACTTTAGGAAGAACTTTCTGAGAAGTGAGGTTGTTGGGACCAGCTGGCCAAGCAGGTTGTAGAAAGCATTGTTGGTGATTCAGAGCAAGATGAGAGAGAGAGAGAGAGAGAGAGAGAGAGAGAGAGAGAGCATGCAAGCTCAAGAATATGGAGTCCTGGGCAGGAGCTCTGAGGCAGGAGACCAGAGATACTGCTTATTTTGAGTTGGATCTAGAAGTGGTTAGTAAAAACAAAACAAAAACTTGGCTGGAATTCTCTGGGGGGCTTAGATGAAAAGAAATGGAAAGAATCTAACTTTATCACCACCTGAACTTGTCATTTCTTCCCATGCTATTAGCTTGTATTTTTTTACAATGTACCATCTAATTTTAGTTTCAGAGCAGCCTTTTAAAGCAAGGGCAAAGATGATCATCATTGTTATTCCCAAATCATAGATCAGAAAACTAAGGCACCGAGAGCTGACGTGACTGACATGCAACTGGAAGATCCCAGATGGTCTCTGGACACTTATTACCATGCTCTATTCCCTATACCTTGCCAAGGAGTCAGTATTAATGTTTTCCTCTTAGAGGCATATGCTCTAAGTTGAGCATAGGGTGAGAGTTTTTGAGTGAGGTTTGTGGTTTTGGAGAATATGGAGACATTGTTAACAGTAGTAATAGATGCCACTTACTTAGCAATGTATCAGTCATTATAGGCTATGTTATGCTGCAGTAACAAAAGACCCCAAATTTCAATGACTTAACACAACAAAGGTATACTTTTTGCTCACGTGATATATCCCTTGGTCATATGTCCATTACAGGTAGGCGGTGGCCTCTGCTCGTTGTAGTTATTCAGGGGCCCAGGCTGATGGAGCAGCTGCCAGCTCTAATGTTGCCATCCACCATGCTAGGAGGATGGAGAGCTCTAGAGGTTTTGTGCCAACAATAAAATGCTCCTTCCTGGAAGAGACACATCACTTCTGCTTTCAGCTCATTGGCCCAAGCTGGTCACATGGCCTTACTCAACCACAAGGGAACCAAGAAGTGCAAACCTACCTTGTGCCTAGAAGGGAGACAACCAGACGTATTTGCCAAATAGCACGAATGACTGCGATAAGCACCCAATAAATAACAAGTCATTCATCCAATCCTACAACAAACCAGTCAGATAATTGAGTATTTACTGTTTGCCATGTACTGCTTACCTAGAGCACACTTAACCCACAACAGCCCCATCAGGTAGAAACTATAATTATCTCCATTTTACAGATGAGGAAACTGAGGTTCAGAGAGAGAAAATTATTTGCCCAAGGTCACACAGCTAGCACCAATTTTTGAACCCAGACCCTCTTGCTGCAGAGCCCATAGTATAGTAACCCCATTTAATAGATGAGAAATAGGAGGCTCAGAGAAGCAAACCAACATGCTCAAGTTCCCCTAGCCAGGAAGCAGCAAGTCCCAGTCTTTCCTTCATTTTTTCATGTTTGCCACTTAAAGGTTAGGAAACCTCCCTTCTCAGTCTCTGTGGGTAATTGCCAGCCAGCCCTCCCCCACTGTTTTCCTGTGCAAGTAAAAGCTGGTCACGGGATGTCTAACCCACCAACTCTTGGCCTTCAGAGTCCCTGAAGTGAGTACCATGCTTGAGCCAGCTTGTTCCAGCTCATGAAAATTACATAAATATACAGTGAAATTATATTTTAAAAGTGCGGCAAATACTCAGAATTCATCTCTTCCCAAATTATTTTACTCTATTTTACTGTTATATGCTCTTTTTTGAGAGGTTGTAGGTTTACACAAAAGTCATACACAAAACACAGAGTTCTCATATACCTTCCCCTATTTTATCACCTTGTGTTAGTGTGGTGATTTTTCATTATGAATATATTTTCCAGCAAGTCAGAATTCACAATGAGATACAAAATAATAAATGTTAGAGGGGATGTTATATGCTCTTGAGGTTATTTACCTCTGTTTTATCTGTATGGTGGGAATACTATAGAATGAATGATATACTACTTACTATACACGTCTTCCCAACTCCACGCTCAGTGACTTTCTGTTGGCAAATTGAAATTGGCCGCGGTGGGAGTATTTACACCATACTCATTGGCAAGCACTACAGTTCCAGGCTTTTTTCTGTGAGAGCCAGTTAAACAGCTGCCTAAAGTCTAGCTGTTTCTACCCCTGGGCATCACCAGCAGCCTCAATTCAGCACCACCTGGCCCTCCCAGTGGCCCCAGCCAGTTCCACAGCCAGCCCAGCTTCCGGGAGGCTGATACATTGAACAACAGTGTGCATTCATCCCTGAAAACTTAGAGCCAGTCTTCTCTTCCTGTCTTTAAGCCACTGGTTCTTGACCTTGGCTGCCCACTGGAATCCCCTCTAGAGAGCTTTAAAAATACTGATTCCAGGACCCACCTTCAGAGGGTCTAATTTAATTTGTCTGGGATGTGGCCTGGGCATCAAGATTTTTTTGTTTAAAGCTTTCCAGCTACAAGCCAAGGTTGAGAGCCACAGTTCTAAGTAAGCTCAACATATGGAAGAAAAAAACTTGGGCTGCCAAAGAAGGCAAGATTGGAGGACTGGAGCTTTAACACACAGAAAACTTTCTCAATTTCCCCACCAGTATCCTATAGAGAGGGCAGGAGTCAGCATACTTTTTCTGGAAAGGGTCATTTACTTTGCGGGCCATATGGTCTCTCTGTTGCAACTACTTAATCATAAATAATAGATAAAAGGGGTGGGGAGCTAGATTTGGCCCACAAGCCATAGTTTGCCATCACCT
>JAQZBX010029529.1:0-27247 GCA_029593785.1 Cabassous unicinctus | reverse complement strand
GCTGGGAAATTCTCTCTGAATGTTGAAATCACTTCCCCTTTTAAGCCATTCAACTGATTGGATAAAAGCGCCACCCATTGATGATGTAATCTCCCTGATTGATGCAGATGTAATCAGCCATCCATGCAGTAAACTCACTGGTGATTGAAGTCCATAAATGCTCTTGTAATACAATTAGCCCAGTGGTGTTGGAACAAACACCTGGACACAATTACCTGGCCGAGTTGACACATTAGCCTAACCATTACAGGTATATACCCAGAAGAATTGAAAGCAAAGGCACGGACAGATACATGCACAACAATGTTCATAGTGGCATTGTTCACTATTGCAAAAAGTTGCAATCAACCTAGGTGTCCATCAGCAGATGAATGGATAAACAAAATGTGGTATATACACACAATGGAATATTACTCACCTGTAAGAAGGAATAAAGTGCTAACACACGGCATAACCATGGATGAATCTTGAAGACGTTATGTTAAGTGAAGCAAACCAGGCATTGAAAGATGAACAGAACATGACCTCACTGACATGAATTAAGGAAATTGAGCAGTCTCAGAGAGCTATTGTCCTAAAGATAGGTTTACAAAAAAAAGAAAGATAAGAGAAATTTGTGAACCATCACCCATACGGACATAGTCTATGGTAAAGAGATAGAGTGTAGTTGCGTATTGAAGGGCTAAGACGGGGGGTAGTGATATTATTGGGTTTGGTAGTGCAGGGTCGACAGGTGGGTAGATTGGGAAGGGTGGGTTAGAATACCCAGGATGCTTGGGGGAGAGATGGGAGAGGGACCAGGTGAACACTTGGGATTTGTGGGTATGAGGTTGAAAGTACAGAGGTGGGAATGATCCTATGGCAAAATGAAAAGGAAGGGTCACTGGTTTAGGGTGTAGGTTGGGGGGCATTTGGAACAGGGTGCACCTAGAGTAAGATTCTAGGGAGTGTTGTGAGTCTTCATCCTGTCATAATGTGTTGTATCAGTGAGTGGAGACCCACATAATGAGCAGGATGGATTTGGAATCCCATCTTTGGGAGGACCAATTTGTTCAGAAATAGACAGGCAAGAGTCTCTCAAGAGCAAGGCAATACATAATATGGGAGGAAAAACCACTGTGTCAAGATCCCTTGTTGCATATAACTACAAATCTTGTTATCAAACGAGTCAAGCTGGGGGTCGTGTGCCCTGGGGGGATGAGGTGGGAGTAATAGAATAGATCAAACAGGGGGTATTTATTGATCAGTGGAAATGTTCTTCATTACCATACAGTGATGGACACACAACATCATAGATATCATCAAAATTTATAAAATTTTATGGTCTAAAATATAAACCATAGTGTAAACCATTGACAATGTTTAGTAGCTATGTTTCATTATTTGTATATCAGTTATAACAATGCTACCATCCACATATAAAAAGGTATTAATATGGGGGGTGGATGATAGGGGGAGGATGTTGGGTATATGAGAGTCTCCTGTATTCTATGTGTGAATTTCCAGTTACCTAAAACTTCTTTGAAAACAAAATGAAAAATAGTCAGACACTGGGGAATGAGAGGGGGAAGGTGATACGGTACAGACTTGACACTAGATATTACAATGATGAAAGGCAAAAGGTCAAAAATATTTTTAATATGTTTTTCATTTTTTAATATCCTAATCTTTAAATTTTATTTTATTTTTGTTTTTTCTTAAAAATTTTAAGTATTTTATCTATTACATTGAAACTTATCATAATTATTTAATATTCCTATTAATTATATTCAGCTATTGTAATGGCTTCATCTTTGAAGAAGCTTTGGGTCACAGGTGGACCAAAGGGAGGGCCTTGGGTGTGGGGTGTCAGGGATGGGGGATGCATGGGAGGAAGTTCACCTGAGCATAAATATAAGGTATATAAAAATGTTCAAATTTTCACAGGACATTGTCACAGTAGTTGGAGAATCACTCAAAAAATGAGAGAATACTCAATTCCCATTATGGAGAGCTTTGCCACATTCTCTAAGGGAGCAAAAACAGTCCCCCAAGTGCAGTGCAGTGATTAGCAAAGGAGGATTATCCACTGCTGGGCCCTTGATATTAATGACCCTAGCCATATGAGTTTTTGCTCTTGAAATTGAAAATTAGCCTATTCTTATGGGGTGCCTAAAGGTTTCTCCTGAGACCCTCCTTGTTGCTCAAATGTTGCCTTTTTCTAAGCCAAACTCAGCATATGAATGTATTACCTTCCCCCCAGTGTGGGACATGACTCCCGGGGATGAGCCTCCCTGGCACCAAGGGTTTGCTACCAAGTGCCAACTGGCAATGCAACTGGAAAAAGGCCTTGAATAAAAGGGGAGAAATGTAAAGACAATTGAGTTTATATGGCTAAGAGACTTCAAAATGAGTCAGGAGATCATCCCAGAGGTAACGTTTATGGAAATCTCAGTAAGATATTATAGAATTCCAAAATGGATATCACTCCAAATAGTGGGTCTATGAGGGCTCTGGAGAGAGCAGGTCCTATATCAGGGGAGATAGCTCCAGAGTTTGGTGCCTTGCCAGTGAGCCCTACTTTGGAGTTTGTGCTACTGAGAGTGACAGAGTTGGACTCAACTATGTCCTTCCTGCACATGGATCATCTGTACCTTTTATTGAAACCTATTCTTGGTGCTGGAGATTGTAGACATACATCCAGAGACTTTTGTCTTTGGGCTGTCCATGTAGTAGCTGGGCCCAGAACCTTGGTGGAGCAGCAACCCCTACTCTACAGCTCATTGGGCTCACCCATGACAACTGGTGGGGAGATGATGATGGACCACGGCTGTCCCAGGGAATGGAGAGAATCTGCAATTGCAGGCAGAATAGTCCTATCCATCTTTCCAATGGGATATAAGCTCCTTCTCAATTGGAGGTGCTGTGGACATCACCATCCCAGACACCTCAGGATGGGGGGAAGAGCTATGGACTAGAGTGGACTTATTTGCATTCTACTATAGACATATTGTGATTCAAGCAAAGGAAGAAATTACAACATTGATGTGGAATCAGTGGCCACTGGAGGCTCTGGGGGCAGGGAGAGGGAAAAGCAGTTGTAATATAAGGGTTTTCTCAGGATTTCGGAATTGTCCTGAGTGACATTGCAATGACAGTTATAGGCCATTTTATAGCATCAGATAACATGCAGAACTGTGTGGGAGAGAGTGTGGTCTACAATGTGAACTGTGGTCCATGCTTAATGGCAAAGACACAGGATGTGTTTATCAATTGCAATTAATTTGCCACACTAATGAAGAATGCTTATGTGGGAATTTGTGGGAGGTGTAGGAGGTGGGTTGTATGGGAATCCCTATAAATTTTGTGTAACATTTATGTAATATAAGTATCTTTTTAAAAAATTTAAAAAATAAAAAAAAATAAAAATAAAGAACACTGTCCAATGCTATAAAAAATCAGTAACATTTCTGTACACTAATGAGCAATATGAGGAGGAAATTTTTAAAAATTCCATTATAATAAAAACTAAAGGAATCAATTATCTAGGTATAAACTTAACTAAGGATGTAAATGACCTTTACATAGAAAACTACACACTATTTTTAAAGGAAATCAAGGAAGACCTAAATACATGAAATATTCCATTTTCATGGAATGGAAGACTAAATATCATTAAGATGTTCTTCCTACCCAAATTCATTCACAGACTTTAATGTTATTGGAATAAATATTACAACAGTATTTTGACTGAACTGGAAAAGCCAATTATGAAATTTATTTGGAAGGGCAAGTGTCCCTGAATAGACAAAAAAATATTGAAAAAGATAATTGAATTTGGAGGAATCATGCTACCTGACTTTAAAGCATACTACAGTAGTACAGTGTTCAAAATTCCATGGTATTTGCACAGGGACACACATACTGACCAAGGAAACCAAACTGGAGTTACCTCTTTCATTTGTGAGAAAGCACTGCTTATGTTTCCTCTGTTTGGACTTTTCATGGCCTTAGAACATTATGGTTTTACCCCCAAAAAAATCTCTTATAAAGAGATTAAAAGGTAACCCATTTCTGGTACGTTGTATCAGCAGCCATTTGGCAAAGTAAAACATAAGAATTGGGAAGTTTTCGGTTATTATTTCCTCAAATATTCTTTCATCCTCTTTTCTATACTCTTCTTCTGGGATATCAGTAACACAAATGTTTGTGCCTTTTGCATTATCATTGAATTCCCTGAAATCCTAAAGTGTTTTTCATCTTCTTTTCATTTTCTATTCTCCTGTTTTTCAAGCTCAGATGATCTGTCCTCCAATTCAATAATTTTCTTCTCCACAAATTCAAATCAGCTGTTATATGCTTTTAATTTTTTAGGAGTTACCTGGGATTGAACCCATGACCTTCTACATGGGAAGCAGGCACTTAAACCACTGAGCTACACCTGCTCCCCTCTAATCTGTTTTCAATCTCAACCATTGTATCTTTCATTCCCATAAATTATGTCACTTTTCTTTTCAGGCTTTCAAATTGTTATTTTATTCACCCAGTATCATTTTAATATCTTTCATCTCTTTAGTCATATTTTCCTTCAACACACTGAATTGATTTCAGAGATTTTTTTGATTGTCATATTAGATGTCAAATCCTGTGTCTCATCAGGATTTTTGTTTGGTTCGTTTGTGTGGGTCATCTATTTCTGTTTCTTAGTATGGCTTTTAATTTTTTTGGCTGACATCTAGGCATTTGAATTATATTGGTGAATTTACTGTGACATTCAATTTCACTCTCTTGCCTAGAGGTTTTGTTTCATGGTTCTTATTTTATTTTTGTTCAACTTATTCCAAATATTTTTAAATTGCTTAGCTTAATTTATGAAGATAGGGCCAGGAAATCACCAGTGGGGAGCAGATCTGATCCAAGTAATCTGGGATGAGAGACACATTAAACTCTTCGGTTTTTTTTCCCTCCTTATAGTTTCCAAGCTGTAACAAATCTTTCCATGGAGGAGACTCTTTCAACATCTGCTTCTCTGTGATTCTGGTCTGGCCAGAGCTGAGATTAAAAGCAGGCACTGCGGGCCAAACTCAGTGAAGAGAAACCACTCTTGCCCTATGTCAAACCCTCCCTCTTCCCAAGGAGGATGATATCTGTTCCCCTCTTACTTGGCTACAGTGAACCATGGGTTTCATCCAGGCTGTTCACCTTGAGGATGTGATATGATGCCATTCCTGGCCTTAGGGGACATTAATTCATGGTTTTCATTGCAGGTTCTTCATCTCTCTCTCTCTTTCTCATCCTCCAGGAGAATGTGTAACATTTACCTAGTCTGTAGATGCCCAAAGCAGCTCCCTCAGACAGCTTTTTGACCTTTTTCCATTGTGAGACAGGTGCCTTTTGCTCAGGTCAACAAACATCTTCTGTGACCACTTCAACAACAAGAGCTTCACATGTGGCCAGGTGCAAGGCAATGGGAGAAACTGTGGCCACAGCAGCAAATATATCAGCCATGCAGAGAATGAACAGGGAGGGAAAGTTTCAGGCCCAGAGTAGGAGGTCTGCACTGGAGTGGCAGGAATGGCAGCTTCAAGAGCAAGATTGTGTACTGAGAATGTGGGGATGTTGAGCAACAAGACATGTACTGCACACTCCTGGGCATTCACTATGACAGCAGAAGCCAAGGAGTGAAGGAATACAGTCTGTGCATATGGCAGAAGGAATGTAAAAGTGGTTTCTAAAAGCTCTGGCACCATAAAACAAAGATATGGTTTCTTGATGGTAGCAGGAGGCCAAAAGAATAGAGCTGCTCTTCCAGGTGCTGTAGGAGAAAGGCACAAGGTAACTCTATCTGACTGACTTCTTCAATCAACCCTCAAATGGGACCTCTCTCTTTATTAGTAGGCAGTTTGTCTTTTTCTTCCCATCCGGAAACTGAGCATAATAGTAAAAAGTCCCAGGACTCTAAGAACTTTCATGACTATTTCTTGGGTTTTGTGCATAATCCTAACACTGGTGATCTTTCTAGCTTTTCAGTGCACTCTTAGGTGTCTTGTTTCTGAGGGCAGTTTGCTCAGTTCACTTAGTTAAATTAGATTTTACCTACCCCTGCAGAATTTCTGAACAACCATTTCTGAGAACCATATTCAAAATTCCTCTGGGTTATAGGAGAGTCTTTCCTTACAATGTTTTTCTAAAATGACTTAATAGGACATTAATTTGATAGTTGGGGCAACTAAGATTGTAGAATAAGACACTTCAAGGTGCTGTTTCCCCACAGAATCTTAAAAAAAAAAGTATAACATAATCTGGCAGAACCATCCTTTCCAAAATTCTAGAAAACAGATAAATGATTGCAGTAACTGACAGAGCACTGAAAAAAAATACTTATCATAGGAAGTCTCATGATGTCCTTGCTGATCTCTCCTTCTCCTTGGCACCAAGCCAGCCTGTACTCTATTGTAGGTCCCTGGTCCTGCTCTGGAGGGAGCAGGGGAACTCCTATGGGCATACTGGGGTACCTGTATGTCCCTGTCAATGTATCTATCCAGTGGCAGTAAAAAAATTTGTACCAGGAAACTCCTCTCAGGCTCACCCTCTTAGAATTTACCTGAAAGCAGAAACAACTTACAACTAAGGCAGTGTAAAAAGCAATTAACTGAAAAAGGCCTGGGGTAAATGATTATCTGCTTTAAGTCATAAATAAAAGCACAAAGGAGGAGATCTAGTCTGTATCCTAGGGAGAAAAAGGGGTATTTGAATCCCTGTAAATGCAGGAATTCTCAAGGCCCTGAGCAGCACAAGCCAAGGACAGGATGCAGGCTCAGTAAAGACAGAGGGGACTGTGAACTTCATATTTGCCTCAAGCTGATCTTGAAAGGAGGGCTAAATTTTGAAGGAATACACTGGCCATATCAAAAATAATTTACAAAGACTGTGAAAGGTGTTTTTGCTTTGGTTTGTTTGTTTTTGTTACCTCATAGCACTCAAGGAAATCTCTATTGTATCACTCACTGGGTACAAACCTAAGAAACAGACAGCTCTGGTACTAAATCCCAGAGTTAACATGTTAAAATATTAAAGTGTACAGTGTGCAATACAATTTTACAATAAAAAAATGAAATGGGAAATGCGGGCCTATCCAAAGGAATAAAATGAAAGTCCAGAAACCATCAAAAAAAAATAAGAGACCAGGCTTTAGACATTGCAGGCAAATGTAAAAAGAAAAAAAAATGACCCTGAATATGCTCAAGGAGATAAAGGAAAATGCAGAGAAATTACTAAAGCATATCAGGAAAGCAATGAATGAACAAAAGAGAATATCTGAAAAGAGAGGGAAATTTTCAAAAAGAAATAAAGAGAAATAATTGATCACAATACCTGAAATGAAAAATTCCCTAGAGACTATTTGATTTTTCTATCCTGATGACAATTGCAATTTATAATTTTATTAGCCATAACAAAAGATTTCAAGTTTCTACATAAAGGACACAATTTAAAAAAATATTGTATTTCTTGTTATCAACAAATATTTAACAATATAAACAATGTAAAAATACAATAAAGGCATTAAAATAACATAAAATATGTTACCAAAGACCATATCTATAACACTTTTTTACAATTATGTAGCAAAAACTACAAGTTAAAAAATGGAATATAATTATCTGATAAAGAGTTATAACATGTTTATACATGGGAAAATCAGTTTTGTAATGCTACTGATTCTTCAGAAAAGTATCTATAAATTCAATGCAATGAAATTCAGTTTATTCAAAATTCGAAAAGGTGCTAAGATCTTGGTTTCTATCAAATTCCTCCAACACAGAAATCCCAGGTAACCTTATGGAACTGATTAATTCCAAGGATAGGCAGGTGAATAAAAGACAATCTTAAAGCATCTTGTGTTGCCAGAATATAAGATGTGAAAAAATGAAGAAAAGCTAAAACAAAACAAAACAAACAAAAGGGTGTGGTGCATATCCAAAGGGCAAAAGAGACAATATGAAAGAGTTCTTTACCACCAATGTTGGAATAACATGACCAACAAAATAAATGATATTAAAAAATGATAGTATTGGATTATAACACAAAGAATAAAATAAATGTACATGGATTTATACTATACAAATAAAGAACTAAATCAACAAATAAATGGTACAAGACTGTTTTACAAAGAATTTCATAAGAGAAATGAAGGAAGAATGAGGGAACATCATAGAGTGATCATTTCCACAAATAAGATGCACCAATGGATGGAAAAATAATTGGAAAAAGTTGAAATAGAAACAGGATATTTGCATAGTACCAAGGTACACCCTGCACAATATATTTAGTAATTTCAAAAAGGAAAAGTAAATTTTCAGTGGGGAATTCTAGCAGACACCACTTCAAACAAATGATCAAGGTTAATATCACAAGTAATAAGTCATGCTGATATCATGTATCCCCTAATATGTTCAAAGAGAAGAGCACATCATCTTTCTGGTGTTCTTCCCAATAATACATTACCACAATCTAATCATGAGAAAATGAAAACAACAGGAAAAAAAAAACAGTAAGAAGAAAACTTTACACAATTACCAATGAGTATTCTTGCAAAAGTGTTCAGGTTATGCAAGACTAGGACAGACCAAACTCCTAAACTGGAGGAGACCCAGTACAGTTGGGAAAAAAACTGGTAAAATCTGAGCAAAATCTGTAGTTCAGTTAATAGTATCATAACAATGTAAGAGAGTAACATAAAGGGAAGCTAGTGTGTGAAATTCAATGTGTGTGAAATTCCAGCTATATGTAATTTTAAGTAAAATAAAAAGAAAAATCTAACATGAGAAAATGAGAAAATATTTATGAACATGTTGGAGAGAAAGATTTTTGAGAATTAATTTGTTACCCACAAGATTTTAAAAATACAAGTAAAATATAATCAATGAGTATATTTAGCAAATGAAAATGCCCATAATTGACAAATAATTACAAATAAATAAGAAAATACAAATTATTTAAAAATTACAACTCGTAAAATTCAATAAGAAAAATAGGAAAGCGTTAATTTGCCATTCACACAAATGGAAAACAAAATTGTAAATAAATATTCAGATGCTAAACCTTATAATTAGTATTTGGTATCCTAAGTTATTATTAATGTGTTGACAATTACTTAATAATTTAATACCATGAGATATTACCACATATGTACAAAAAAGAAATATTCATATTCTGCTGTGGAGTATAAGTTGGTATGTTTTGAGTATATGAATTGACACCACAAATTTGAAGAAAATTTGGTTATTTATATCCATTTTTAATTGAGCATATACAGCAATTCAACTCCAAGAAATAACCAAATTCTAGAAAAATGTTCCCATAATTAGGCAAAGTGTGCTTAAATGTGCTCAAAGTGTTAGTGATTCGCAATACTGTTGTTCTGGAATATCCTCATCAAATTTTGAAATCATGTTTACTCTGGATGCATAAAAATGTATTTGAAATGTTTCCTTCTTTTACTATTGTCTGGAAGAAACTGTCTTGGAATATTCTTAAATATAGTACCTTGTGCACTTTTCTATTTTACGGAATTTTCTGAAAAATTTTCCACATTTAGACATGTTAAACATGCATATTATATATTGTTTCAAATTTTAAAATTAAAATGCGACTTTCTTCTCTCCAAAAAATAATACCAAGTTGGTGAATTTTCCCATAAATTTAAAAATCCTTTGCCTACCTGGAATATGTGTTAGCTTCTGTGTTTATTCTGTTCATAAGTATAGTTTTTTCCAGAAAAGTTACTTTTTTTCATTCAAGTAACTGTAAATAGGAAACCAGGAGAGGGCCCCAGGGTGGGACAAACAATGCCTACCTCCTCCCCTGACAGAAGAAGGGGAGAAGATGGCCCCTGTGCCCTCAGTGTAGAGCAGGCCACCCCTACTCACTCTGTTGCAGAATACTAATCCTAGGAGCAGGGCCCCACCTGCCTTGTAACTGGGGTAGTCAGCATCCCAGCCGGCTGAACTGGCCTGTTCTTCCAGCGAAGAGCATCTTGGGGAAGGGGGAATATGAGAAGAACAGGGGGAAGCAATGAGGGTAAACATTTGTCACTGGTAGCCGCAACAGCATCAATGATGGACATTTAAGAATGGAACTTTGAACAAAAACAAAACAACTGTCCAGAAGTAGTTTGTGAATAGAGGAAAGATGGAATCAGAACCTTGGGGAATGGGAAAGAGCAGAAGGGGTGGGGAGGGGCAAGGCTAGCTCCTTGCTATTAGTGCCCCATCTGAGGAAAGGGGAAACAGGCCTAGAGTGGACACAGATAGATTTGGGCAAATGACCCCAGCCCAACTTAGGTGACCATCATAGGATCCTGGGCCACTTCAACCTCATTTATACAAATGGTGATTCAGCATCTCCCTCACTGCATTATGCTTGGATTCTGGGGAGAGGGCCAAGCGAGCTGGAGCCTCTGTGAAGAGGAGGTGGGCTGAAACCCCTCCTGTTTTTCTGCACCCAAAGGGAGGGTCACTGTACCAATTAATTACTGCGAGACTTAGGTAAGGTGGGGGAGGGAGAAAGAGAGGTGTGAGCCACACTAGAGACAGGGACCTGATTTGGTTGGGGGCATCCTCAGAGCCTGAGTAACCAACCTCCATTGGTCAAACCTGTTATTTTCAATATTGGCTACATAAGAACAGGATGGGACTTGGGCCCATTTTAAGACCAGGGGAGCCCTGCACAGACCACTTGATGGGAATGCAGAGGGAAGAGTGGAGGAAGAGAAAAGGAACCCTCAAACCAAGAGTCCAGACTGCAATGAGCCCACCCTGAGGGAATGGGGAGGCAGTAGGTGAAGGCTGTGACAAAGAGGGACATTAGCCTTGTACCAGCCGATAAGTATGTTTGTGTGGGATAGGTCCCTGGCAGCTGAAACCAAAGGAAAACTGCTACCCTCTCGGTCAGAGGTGGCCCTAGAGTGGCTGGTGTGCTGTGTAGTGTGTGTTGGTGAGGGCAGGAGTGGGAATGGGGGTGCACAGGAGGGGTTGTTTATGCACAGGCCTGTGGGAAGGGACAGAGATGGTGGGAGTGGAGCAAGGCTTTCCAGGCCCAAGGCACTACTTCCACGAGATTCCCTCTTCCTGCTCCTTCTCCAGTTTTTTGGGTCAGCTGCTCTGTTTCCTCCCTGGAGTTGTGGAGGTTTTCTGAGTCTTGGTAGCAAGCTTGTTATTGCTCACCTTTGGTGGGTCTTGGGGACTCTTAGGTGTTGGCTGTCACTTCTCAGTGCAGCCCTTTTCCTGCTTGGAGGCTAAGTGCTGGCTGGACTTCCCCATGATTTGCTCATCCTTCCCTTCTCTACAGAGCACATGGAGGAGAGATGGTTGGGATGCACGAACTCACTGATGATCTGCAGTTGCAGCAAGCTCCATGCTGCCTTGCTCTACCTTGGCCTCTGCCGGTCACAAATGCTGATGCCTTCTTGAAGCTTTACCACTGTCTGAAACAGCCCAGGCTCAGGGAAGCTTAAAAAGTGTAAGTATATTTTTAAGAAAAGTTAGAATATTTGTCCAATATTAATGAAACTTGTTTTCTTCTCATTAATAATGTTATCATTAGCAGTAGTATTACCACATTTAAAACTATCTGGATACTTTTTTTCCTTACCATTTTTATATCAGAATAATACACTAAAATTTTTGATTGCATAAAATGGATTTAATTGCACAAGCTCACCCATATTTCCAACTTTTTTGTATTCTAATGTACTCAACCCAATGACTTTTTATTCAAACTTTTGGTTTTCAATTTCATAACTCTATTAGATAACATTAATCTGCCATTTATAAAAATTATTTTTCAATTTAAAAAGCACCAATTGATTTCCTTTTATATCATTTAGGGATTCAGCACATCTGATAATAAAGGACTCTATCTCTTCACATTTTTTGCCATTATCATATTATGTCTTCTTTTTATTATGTCTGTATATTTAGGAAATATTTTAAAATCTTCTATAGTTAACTCCATCTACATATATAATTTGGCATGATCATTCCCTAATTGAGCTGATAATTTCCCTCAATCCTTTGTTCTTCCACCTTGAACGTAGGATTTTCCCTTAGTATTTTCAGGATTGATAACCCTAAAATTCTCTTTGGCAACAAAATTAAATTTTTAAGTTTTAATAGGAAGTTTGAATTAAATATTGAAAACCATAAGCCATTAGCAGAACCTTAGTAATATTGTTCACAAAATTGCAAAGAATTGTGCTGCATTAAATACCTTGATCCTGGTGGAATTTGAAAAAGGTATTCCTATGACCAAAGACTAATTATTATCTTTATACCACCATCTGTTTCTCAAAATCACACCAACGATTGGTTTTCTTCATATTGAACTTTCAACTTTCTTCCTTTATCTTCACTTCCTTTCTTCCCTCACTTTTGCCCCTTCTTCTCTCCGTTCTCTCCCTCCTTTCCTTTTTCCCTCTCTCCCACATTTCTCCATGTGATTTTTCTCCAGTTTTATTTCCTCTTTGGAGAAATGTATATTCAAGTACTTTTGGCCATTTTTCATTCTGACTGTTTGTCTTTCATTGTTGAGTTGTAGGATCTATCTATACATCATGGATTTTAAACCCTTATTTGATATGTGATATCCAAATATTCTTTCCCATTGAGTAGATTGCCCTTTTTACCCTCTTGAGAAAGTCCTTTGAAATGCAAAGGTGTTTAATTTTGAGAAGGTCCTACTCATCTGTTTTATATTTATTGTTCATACTTCAAGTGTTAGGTCTAAAAATACACTTTCTACCACCAAATCTTGAAGAGACTATCTTCTAGGAGATTTATAGTACTGGCATTTATATTTAGTTGATCCTTGTTGAGTTTATTTTTAATAGAGAGTGAGATAGTGGTTCTCTTTCATTCTTGTCCTTATGGATGTCCAGTTCTCCCAGCACCATTTATTGAAGAGACTATTCTGTCCCAATAAAGGGAAAAATCAGAGACTTGTAAAAACTCAGTTGACCATAGAAGTGAGGGTTTATTTCTGTACTCTCAAATTGATTCCTTTGATCAATGTGTTTATCTTGATGCCAGTAAAATGCTGTTTTGGCCACTGTAGCTTTGTAGTATGCTGTAGGGTCAGGAAGTGTGAGTCTTCCGTCTTCACTCTTATTTTTAGCATGTTTGTGGCTATTTTGGTCCCCTTTTCCTTCCAAATAAATTTGATAATTGACTTTTCTATTTCTGTAAACTAGGCTGTTGGAAATTTGGATGGGATTGCATCAAATCTGTAAATCAATTTGTGTAGATTTGACATTTTAAATATATTTAGTCTTCCAATCCATGAACATGGAATATCCTTCCATTTTTGGAGTTCTTCTTTGATTTCATACAGTTGTATTTTATGGGAATGATTTTTCTGGTACAGAAAAAATATACTAATGATGTCAATGAGTTTTTTATTTTTGTCTGACAAAACAATTCCCGGAAAAACTTTTCTTGTAACTTTCTCTAGAATATTAAAGCAAACAAAATTGTCACTATTATATAACTTAGATTTCTATTTCAACAGATCATATTGGTCATTTATAACATAAGTGTCCATTATGAGGTTGTAATATTTCGGTTTTTTTTCAAGCAGAAAAGAATATTATCTCGAGAGTCTTAATTGTTTTTCCATGTGGGAAATGGGGCATAATGTAAATTATAGCATAAATTTCAATATGAACTATCTTTATAATTGAGAAGTTTATTTTACTGATGCATTTTTATTGACTGGACATTTTAATTTGATATGGTTGAAACCTTGTATTGGTAATGACATCTCTGAAACTGGAAATAGGAAGAAAATTCTGTGCCAAATTCTGGATTCTCAAAGCTAAAAGAAATAATTACATGTTTGTAAATATGTTAATATAGAGTGAAAATTATAAAAGTTCCAAACAAATACTAATTAGGTAAAACAATATGTTTATTTTTAATAATATTAGAATGGGTCACTAAATAAATATTTAAAAAATTAAATCCTAAAAAAAGTACATACCCACACATTGGTTCAGAAAATCTTTGCATGTAAATATCTGCTCTAAAACATGTTTCTGACCCTACACCTTGATTTATATTTCCTATATAATTTGATCCAGAAGACCTAGTAGTTAACAAGGATGTCACAAAGCAGGGGGAGAGATTAAACTCTAGAAGAGCTTTTTTGCTTCTTCTAGTTATAAGCTATCAGTCCGGTATATTAAGTAAAAAGGTGAAAGAGCAATTCTTTAGCAATACATTTTAAAAGACAATTTAATAACCTTTTTATTAAGAAATTTTAAATATATTCTTTCTTTGATATTGATTCACTTAAAGAATGTTTTGAATTATCATAAACTCTAACATCTATAAATGATAATTTTGCTTAATGAATTCATTTTTTTTGTCTATAAAGTGGAAACATAAAACAACTATTAGCAATAGAAAGAAGCTTCATATATGGTACATTTGCCTTTTACCACATGTAAAAGTGTAAGTCTCATAAATAACAAGAAAGCTTAATTCTTGATTAATTTTCAGTGGGTTAAACTTAGCCCTTCAACCTTAGCTCTGGATCCGCATTTCATCTCTCACTCTTATTTATTTTTATTTTTATTTTTCAAAGATACTTAGATTACATAAATGTTGCATAAAAAATGTATGGGATTCCCTTATATCCCATTCCCTAACCCTCCCAAACCTTTCCACATTAACAACATCCTTCATTATTGTGGTACAAGCAGACTTCAATGTATATGACTTATATACTCATATGCTTATATTTACACATAGTAATCTCACAAACAGGTGGAAATTGCACTTCAGAAGGAATTTTTTCATTCTATAACATATAAGCTATTGTTCCATTTTGTTAATAAGGAATCTTATAGAATATTTACATCAGCAATATATTATTAATGAAAATATCACTTCTATTTTTCTCACTACATGGGCAATAATTGGGATGGAATTATGTTTGCATAAATGAAGTGTTTGTTAGTATATATATTTCCTTCCCACATGAATAAATTCTGCATTTATAAAATAAGACTAAGATTTGATTTACAAGGGCAAAATTTGGGATCATTTATTGTCATTTCTTGAAGATACACATTTTTCATGTGGTTTGATATGGAACCCACATAAGTGATTTTATTAGGAGGTTATAGATTTATTTCTCCTAAACCTTGTTAAAAAATAAGAGAAATTAATAAATGTGGGTATAAAGTTAAATAAGTATTTTTACTTATTTAAAGTAATATACGGGTATATGCAGCTTTTTCTCAGTTCCAATAGCGAGGAGGATGGCACCATTTCTCACCAAGGTGACCTGATAGATGACCAAATAACACACAAAAAGAAGACAGCACACATCTGGGAAATCAGAGAGCCCTATTTAAGGTCTCAACATATTAATAAATCTTGTAATAAAAGTGCCTTTAATTCCTTGTGTATACTATTATTTCTCAAAGAATTAATATTTTAATATATGAAATATATATATGCTTTATACATTCACATTCACATTTGAGAATGTGAGAAGTAGTGATGCAGATTTTTTAACTTCCATTTTTCTGCATTCATTTAGCAAACTTTCTATATTTACTGATTTAACAAACTTTTGTTCATTGAATAATGTTACTTAAGTCTTTTGTGCTTATTAAAACAATTTTCTTCCAAAAGTTTCATTATTTAGATAATACCACTGGAAAGAGTTTATTTTCACTCAGGTAGGGCACAGAGGTGCTGCCATTTAAGGAAAGGCAAGAATAGAAAATGTATTAGTGCTGTTATGGAAAGAATAAAAACATCTTCCAATTAATACTAGCAATTATTATTTAAATCTTTCCTGTGGGGAAATAATTGGCAGAAATTCATAATCCCATTTTTTCAAAAAACATGATTTATACATTGTATTATTATGCTACAAGTTTTATCAGAGCAGAGAAATCATTAACAATTTCCACCAGGTAAAATAAATTAGGCGTGAGAAGTGGTGTAAGGAGAGCCATAGAAACTAACTTTGTATTTTATTTTCTAAACATAATTTCCTTTTGAATTTTCTATCATGAATATGCGATTTTTTAAAAAACAGAATTTTTTATTATTTTATTTTCTACTAAGTTTTAAAATAAAGAGAGAAATTATGTATGCCTTTAACTGAATTTTCATTATTCTGAACAATATTGATGATAATTGGATGCTGAAAGATGTTTGAAGTAAGTTTCCAAAATCATTTTGGTAATTAAAATGTGTAAAGTCTACAGAATGCTTTTTTTATTAATAGAAAAATAAAGTAGTTTTTTCCTTAATTAAAATGACTTAGGGAACTGATGTGGCTTACGTAATTGAGTGCCTGCTTCCCACATGAGAGGTCCCAGATTCAATCCCTGGTGCCTCCTAAAAGCAATAAAAAGCAAACAACAAGCAAAAAAAAAAAGAAAAGAAAAACCATTTCATGGGAGCTTTTGTGGCTCAGTGGTTGAACACCACCTTCCCATATATGAGGTCTGGGGTTCAAGCCCTGGCCCTGACACCTCAAAAACAAAACAAAACAAAACAAAACTCATTCAAGAGAAACCTCTTCTGAGAAACCCTCCAGGTTGATATAAGAACACAATGATTTTACTTTTTTATTATATTTATATTCAATAAAGTAAAGGAAATATGCTCATGATGCTTGAAAATTTGGAAATCTTCAGAAGATAAACAAAAATAATCAAACAGAAATTTGAACAATTTTTTAAAAATTAAAAAATGAAAAAAATGACATTACTAAAAAAGAGAAAAATGTGGGACAAAACCTGAATGAAAATAGAAACTGCAGAAGGTTCACAGAACAGCAATTTTTGTGGTCAAGTTTGTGTAAGATTTGATGGGTCTATCTAAAATTATTAAAAGTCTTAGTATCAAAAATTATAATGATACAAAACTGAAATTTAATTCTCTCCCTGTTAAGGTAACGAAGTTTCTTAAATCATTATACTCTTTTGAGTAAAAGTTTTAAAAGTGTTTTTCTCCTAAATAATCAGTTTTAAAAAGGGGTTCTTAAACATTTTTTTCCCACAGACCTCTTTGCCAATCAGGTGAAAAAAATGGACCCCTTATGAAGTCCACACTCTATTGTGTAATATTCAATAAATATATCACACCCACACCAACATGTCCATACAAGAAAAATGGTTTTTTGAATTTCAATTCAAGCTCATGGACCCCATTTTAAGAACCCCTGGTTTACAAGGTAATAGACCAAATTTTATTAAAATAATTTCTTGTAATTTATGTTAATGTTATTGTTTAACAAGTCTTCTCACTTTAAAAGAAGCAAAAGGGGGAAATACTAAATACAGATGGTTTTTCTTGCTAAGGGGTTTCAAAGTGAGTTGGGAGGTCATTCCATAGGTTATGTTTATACATGTCTGAGCAGGATCTCATTGACTGCCACAGTAAACAATGCCTGAAATAGAAGGGTTCCTGAGGGCTCTAGATACATCTAGACACTATAAGCAGAGCAGATAGGCTCAGCAATTCAGCAACCTGTTAGTGGGTCTTACTTTGGAATTTATGCTCCCCAGTGTAACAGAGTTAGACTCATTTATAGCTTCCTTACACATGACGCTTCTGCCTCTTTTAATTAAACCTATAAAAAGTATTAAAATCTTTTAATACTTTAAAAATGTATGTCCCAGAGGCATATAATCTTTGCTCTGTTCATGTGCTGGTTAAGCCCCAAATCTCAGCAGAGTTGCAATACCTACTCTTCAGTTCATTGGATTCACCCAGGACAACTAACAATGTAAAATGTGCATTTCACATTGTCATTCAATTACCTGATACTATGTTTCATTTTTTCCATTCTTTTCACCTGTCTTTTCGATTTCCAATGTTCTGTCCTCCATTTCTCTAATTCTGCCTTCTATCATTTTATTCTGTTCTTATAAGCATCCATTGTATTTTTTAAGATGGTACCAAAGATTGAACCAGGGACATCGTACATGGGAAACAGGTCCTCAAACCACTGAGCTACATGTGATCCTTCTAATCTATTTTTAAACTCATTCATTGCGTCTGACATTCACATAAGCTCTCTTACTTTCATTTGTAAGCTTACAAAATATTCTTAATATTCACCCAGTGTCTTCTTAACATTCATTATCATTTTTGTCATATTTTACTTCAACTCTTTGAATTGATTTAAGACATTTATGTGATTATCATCAATTATTTGTTTTAAATCTTTTGTCTTGCCAGGATTTTTTTTTTCCTTTGGCTGGGTCATATCTTCCTGCTTCTTAGTATCACTTGCAATTTTGTTCTGAAGTTTTGGCATCTTAATATGTTGGTGATTTTATTCTGAAGGTCAATTTCTCTCTCTTGCTTAGTGATTTTGTTTCACAGCTCTTCTTTTATTTTATTTTTTAGGAGGTACTGGGAATTGAACCTGGGACCTCATACATGTAAAGTATGTGTTCAACAAGTGAGCTACACTTGCTGCCTTCATCTTTGATTTTTGGTTTCAGTTATTCTAAATTTTTTAAATTGCCCATCTTAACTTATCAAAATAGGGCCACAGATTCACTAATGGGGCACAGATCCACTCCCAGGAATTTGGGACAAGAAGAACTTAAGAGCAGTTTTTCTCCTTGCAGGGTCCCTTCCAGCCAACAGATGGTGCTCATTGGTTAATCTTTTCACTGAGGTGACTCTTTCAAACTCCACTTGCCTGTGATTCTGGTCTAGCTGGAGCCAAGATTCAAAGTGGGGTTTGCTGGTAAAAATTCTCAGAAGAGAAACCACTCTCCACCGTCTACTGCACTCACCATTTTCCCAGGAAAGAGGACATCTGTTCCCCTGTTAGGCAACTGCAGTGAGCCATGAGTTTTATACTGGCTGTTTGCCTTGAGGGTGTGGGATAGTTACCATTCCTGACCACAGGGTTAATAACCCACAGTTTTCAATTCAGCTTCTTTGTCACTTTTCCCCTTACCCTTCTGTGTTCACATATGCTCTCCTGTTCTGCAGAACCCCAAAGCAGTTTGCTCAGACACCTTTTAATCCTTCCTCCATTTTTTTGAGAGTTTAGCCTTGCCTACCTATTTTCATACTATCTTCCCTCTTGATCATAGGATTCTCCCTTATTAATTTCAATATTGGTAACAGTAAAATTCTCTTTGTAAACAACAACATTTTGCTTTAACCTAAAGTTTGAATTAAATGTTGAAAAATTTAGCCATTATCAAAAATTTTTAATATTGTTCACAGAAAAAAAAAATGATTGAGCTGGATTAAATACCATGATCCTTGTGACCTTTCAAAAGGATATTCTTATGACCAAAGGATACTGATTATTCTTTTTATACTCCATCAGTTTCTCAAAATCATACTTATATTTGGCCATCTTCTTATTGAATATATAGCTTTCTTTCTACCTTTCTTCTTTACTTCATTTTCCCCTCACATTGCTCTTCTTCTCTTCTTCCACTTATCCCTCTTGCTCCCCTGTCTTCTCTCTTCCTTTTTCCATATTATAATTATTTTTTCTGTGTTTCTCATCTTCCTTCATCTTCTTTATATCACTATTAAGTGCAGATTCCCCATTTTTCTATTAATATATATGTTGTCCTAAATACTAAAATCAATTAAAAATACTTAGATAAGTATTGCATTGATTTGATTGCACTTCATTATTTTATTTTTAATTCTTCTTATACTCCAATATATATAGTTTTAATTTGAATTAATATCTTTTAGGAGTTGATGTGCAGCTATTAAACTAAAATTTTAATTATTCTTCAGAATAATACATAGGGATAAAGTTAATAAACTTCACATATCAAACAAAAGTATTTTGCCCTTACACTTGATTTTGTTGGGTAAAGAAATTTAGAGAAAATATCATCTCCATTTACAAGTTTTGTAGTTTGTTCCAGTATATTCTAGAATCCTGAGGCTATAAATTTTGATACCAGTCAATAAATGATTGTTGATTTTTTTTCTCTCCAGCAGCACTTGTCATTTATTTGCCAATATTGTTGTTGTTTTTTTTTCAATATTTTCTTATTCTCTTGTATTCAGATTTTTCATGTGAGACCAAATATTTTCTTATATTTTCTAGGGTATTCTTTGTATCCATTCTTTATGTAAAATTTTTAATGTTGAATTTTTCTTTTCAAACATATCTTTTCTTTCAAGGGTCAATTATTTTTTTCACGTAGTTTAGCCACAATCATTTATGTATTTTCCTGTAGGTTTTTATTTTTTTTAATATTAAAGAATGTAGGTCTATGCAGGTTTTTCTAAGAGGTTGGTGTGTGATTTCTTTAGCAGTGTTATGAAGAGGGAGGGTTTATCTCTTTGTGGGCTTTTTTGTCATAGCTATTTTCACCTTGAAATTCTACATATGGGCAGGATTTCAGGAAGAATATTCAAGAAACTCCACATTAGGTTGAAGAGAATTCAAGAGCCTTAAGTGAATATTTTTGGTTCTTCCACTTTGCACCCACAACTGCTCTGTGAAAGAAATGAGGGGTGAACTGATCTGATGAACTGATATTTTTAGCAGAACTTCCCATCCACGTCCTTATTGTTGTCCACTTTCTGATTTGTATCCATGAATACATTCTCCAACTCTGAGTTTAAGCATTCTTTGAAACATCGTCGTCCTCCACTCCCCAACCACAAATTGCTCTCTTTTGGTACAGAATTGCACACATATCCTGGGTTTCTGCTCCAATAATATTACTTATTCACCTACAGTTTACATTGTGGTCTTTTCAAGATACATCCATTCTCTTATTTCATGACTTTTCAAGGGATTGTTAATTAATATCTGTTCTTTTTGTGTCAAGAATGGGTGACTAAGGCTTGTGATCTTCTTATACTGAAATAGATATTGCCTAGCATATTATTGTAATTTTTGTTCATTTCTCAAAATCCACTTGTTTGAAATACAAATTTTCAGTGCTCAATCCATCATACAGTAGTTTTTATAACATTATCATTTGGATTTACTATTAATAATGCAGTGTATAACATTTTAATTTGTCCTTTGAGTGCATGAAGCTAAATAATACTATAATTTATAATGAGTGCCCCTGAGAAATCTTTGTTCCTTTAAAATTTTCTGATTTTCATAACTGATTTCCATTTATAGGTTGACTGTTTACCCAAATGTGATAAGGTGGGTGAAATTAAGAAATAAGAGTAGGAAAAAAGGGTAGAAGGAAAGTGATGGTGGAGGACACTTTGTGGGAAAATGGGAAAACCAGAGCTACTAGGCAGGTATCAGAGATATGACACAGCCAGAACTATCAAAAGACACTGAGTCTTCAAGTGACTTCATCAACATGGTGTGTATTAGTCAGGGTTCTCTAAGGAAACAGAATCAACAGGAGATATCTGTAAATAGTATTAGATTTTGTAAAATTGTCTCACATTACCATGGGGATGCACAAGTCCAAATTCTGTAGGGTAGGTTACAAATCAGGGGCTCCGATGAGAGTCTTTGATGAGATCCCCAGGAGGCACCTGTTGTCCAAAGTAAAGATGTGAATTCTCTCTCCCTGAATGCTGAAATCTCTTCCCCTTTTAAGGCCTTCAATTGTTTGGAAGAGACATGACACTTTTCTGACAACAACTTCCTCAGTTGATTACAGATGTTACCAGCCATTTATGCAATCAAATCACTGATGATTAAAGTTCATGAAATGCCTTTGTATTACAATTGTCCCAGTGCTTCCTTGACCAAACACCTGGGCACCATTTCTTGGCTCAGTTGACACAATAGCTAACCATCACATGGTGACATAAGGCATCCCTTGGAAATGTCTCCCCTCAGAAACAACTAATTAAAGGACAACCCCCACTTGCTTGGAGCTCTGGAAGATGATAGAAAGTTGGAAAGGACTCCACAAATGCTAAATAAAAAAAAAGCAAAATCATCATATTTGAAGGTAGTAGAGCTACAACTGGGACTTGCCACTCCTAAACCTCCTTCTCACATGGTTCTGCATAGCTTAAAAGTCACACAATGGCAACACAACCTGGATACTCTTACTGATGTTGCAGACCACAGAGCCATTCAGTGTTTCAATTTAGAACCCCAGCTAAGAATAATTAAGGCAGTTTTGAAGAAATAAGCTGTTAGAAAACATGTACAAAATATTTAGCCCCTTTTTAAAACCCTAGTGATTAAGATAGTGTGACATTATTGCTATAGAGAGAAATTGAACAATGCAACAGATTAGAGACCAGAATATATATATAATGCAGTTTGGTTGACACAGCCTTTTCAGGGTGGTACGGTGGCAATTGAATATCAAAATGGGAAAAAATAACCTTGACTACTATTTCACACCACATAATTAAATTATAGGTGGATGCAAATTTAAATATGAATGGTAGAAAACAGCATTTTAGTAGAAAGCATAGAAGGACAAAGATTTATTAAACTGGATACACAAAGCACTAACTGTAAAGAAGAAAGAAATGAAGTGGATCATTTTTAAGTTAATCATATCTAATTATCAACAGACACTATTAAGAGAGTGAAAAGAGAATCCAGAGAGCCTAATAAGAAGTTTAGAATACAAATGTCTGAAAATAAACACATAACCAGATTGCATAAAAAATTCCTAAAAATCAATAGTAAAAAGTGCAGTAATCCAAGCAGAAACATAAGCATAATCCATGAATATGTACTTCATAGAGCTATCCAAACAGTCAATATGAAGTTATTCAACTTTTTTAGGATTCATGAAAATGTAAATTATATTTATATATTATAATAACGTTGCACAGCACACAAAATGTTTAAATGCAACAGATGATTTATGGTGCACTGGAATTTTCATTACTGCTGGTGGGTATGTATATATATGTAATTAATTTGGGGAAGGTTTTTCTGCATCTCAAAATGAAGATCTGGCAAAAGAAAATATGAATGAATTTGACTACAAAAAAATAAAAAAATAAACTGCATGAATAAACACACCATAGTGAAGGGAAATATATTTAAATTTTTATGTGTATTGTATTTTATATCATTTTTACTATACAGAAAGTTGAGAAAATAGATAAAATGCAACAGGAAGGACAAATGCTTCATTCCCATGAGACCCATGGAGGTGAAGTTCATGACTCTCAGTTTATTCAGGCCCTGCCCACTGCTTTTCTGGTTGTGAGGGAAATATTAGAGGAAAAGTGTTGTCAACTGTGCTATTGACCATGTAACTGCTGGAGTTAGTAAATCTTAAAAGATATAATTAAAGATTTCACACAGGAATTGGGGGCATTGCTGGACATACCCCAGAAAAGCTGTTGAATGATGTGGTGCTGGAGAATATCAGTCCTCTGGTCTGCAAATCAGATGTATGTTCCCAGTTGGAGCAAGGCAAGGACCTGTGGAGAGAAGGAATTGGATTTTTCCAAAACCAGAATTTAGTCAGTGAAAGTGGTCTTAAAAAAACAAGAATGGCCATCTACCAAACTTATCTGCAGGAAAAACACATCTACCATCACATAATTAGTAAGCTTCATGGGTGTGAACATTGGTCTTACAAATAGAAATCTGTGAGTGGAATAAATTAGGATTTCAGTTCAAATACATGAATTTAAGTAAGTTACAGAAAATCCAGAGAAAATTTAACTTGAACACAAAAGTATAACCTGGATTTTTATAAAAGATAATTGCATAAACATGGCTCATATACTTAACCTTTCAAGCAATGTAAAGTCTTCAATATTGAGATAGCTCTGCTTTGGTATGCTACAAATGACATCATTGTGCATGAAAGAGAATAATATGGTAATTTGCTACCAATGGAAAGATTTTATTTAGTGATTGTCATTGAATGATTATTCTTGAATCTATATATAATGAAAACATATTTATGAACAAAAGCCTTTTATATTCACTCATCCACTTCTCAGAAACAGAATCATCATACTCAAAAGAATTGTATAACCTGTAGAGAACTGCCAGAAAATTTACTCACAGATTCAAAATGATTCAACGTATGTTATCTCACAAGGGAAAGAAACCCTACACCAGGGAATCTATTTGAAAATCAACTTAGTAACTAATCATGTGTTAATCCACAAAAGCAAATTCTCAATAGAGGTAAATCATATGAGTGCCATCTAATTGATGAATAGTTGATTTAGAGATATGGCACTACACATTACAATGGAACTCACATCAGAGAGATACCCTATGAATGTCATCTATGTGAGAAAGCCTTCATTTGATAATCCACCCTAAAAGAAAATGAGAGAACTCAAACTTAAGAGATACCTTATGAATGCCATCTATGTAGGTTAGCCTTCACTCATTCTTATGCCCTCAGAAAACATGAGCATAATCACACAGGAGAGAAATCTTATGAATGTCATCTATGTGGGAAAGCTTTCACCTATTATTCTAGCATTAGACCACATGAACAGACCCACACTGCAGAGAAACCCTATGGATGCCTTCTTGTGGGAAATCCTTCAATCATTATTCTAACCCTAGATAACATGAGAAGACTCACACTGGAGAAAAACCTTGTGAATGCCATTTGTGTAGGAAAGTATCCAAACATTATTCTAGCCTTAGATGACATGAGAGGACTCACACTGGGAAGAAATACTACAAAATATCATCAATGTGGAAATGCCTTCACTCAGTGTTCTGTGTCGAGCCAAAATGAAAGAACTCTAACTGGAGGGAAGCATTGTGAATATCATCAATGTGGGAAGAAAGCCTTCACTCAATGTTCAGTCCTGAGAAAAATATGAGAAAATTCACACTGGAGAGAAAACATATGAATGTCATCAACATTTAGTCAATGTTCTTGCCTTAGATTACATGAAAGAAATTGTATTATAAATGTTTGGACAATGGAAGAAATTTCAGCCTTTAGTTAACCTTTAAACATACTAGAGAACTCACACACTGGTGAAACAGTGTTTGTAATGAAGCTGTTAGTGTCTTTAGTCATCCTGGCTACTTCATAAATTTAAGCCAATTCATATTGGAAAGAATGAATACACATGCCACTTACATAGCAAAACTTTTAGTAGATTGTCTGATAATATACAACAGGGAAGAACTAAAAATATAAATATTATAAAAGTGGAAGACTCTTTATCAGCTATTCCAGTCGATAGAGAGACATCTATATACCAGAGGATGAAGGGTGTGCCAGATAACTCATGTTGAAGATGTTATTTATGAAAAGTCATACAAAATCTTTTATATATACAGCAGCACTCATAGGGCCAGTGAAAATTCACATTTTTAAAAACTCCTATCAGTATTATGAATGAAGTCTTGTCTTCAGGAATCAGTCATTTCTTAGCATCAATAATTTTATTCTGAAGAAACAACAATACTAAAGTCAACTCAGGAAAATCTTCTGCCAGATTTCACATCAGAAAATTCAGAGTGGAAAATAAAAAACTTTATATGGATACTTTAGGACATAATTGAGTAGAGAAAAAAACTTTTGAGAAGATTTACTATTGAAATTATGTGGGAAAACAATGTGAATTGTGAATTGATATGGATATCCTGAATGATGAATTTTGTAAGAAGTAATATGATGTGAGATTAACTCAATAGATTTGTACTTGTGTATATGTCAGCAACAAATGCTGTTTCTGAATATCTTATATGTTGGCCATGTTCTCATTTTGTTTTTATGCAATTATAAATGCAAAAATTTGAATCAATCAGAAAATAACTTTGAATGTTAACTCAAATATTTAGAACACCAAATTATGTTTCTTTTATCTTAGTTACATATATGTTTATCTTAGTTATATATATGTTATATCTTATATCATATATCATAGCTATATATATGTTAATGGCAAGAATTTAACAAACATGGATAAATAAACACACTTTAGAAGTAAAGAAAATGGAATGACTGTGCCTAAGAGATTGATGATGAAGTTGGGAGGCCGTTCAGCAAGTTAATCTTACGCACGTCTCAGCCAGATATCACAAACTGCCAAATTATGCAAAAACAAAAGTAGGAATGTTTCTAAGCATATCTGGACACCATAAACCAAATAAAAGAGTTAAAAAATCAGTAAACTGTCTAACTTGAAGGACATTTAGAAAGCCCCAAATATCCACCAATCATAGTTCTTACAATTTATGTAATATTCTTTCTCTTTAAAAACCTTTGCTTGGCAGTCCCAAGCAAATTTAGGACATAATTTAGGTTGTTCCTTGAATCTGTTCTCTAAGTTGCAATTCTATGATAACAAATAAGTAGCTCAGTCTAAAATTTCTCATTTGACAAAGGAAAACTTAAAATATTTATTACTTTTTATTATTTTTAATTTTTAACTTCAACTCACTTCCTTAACAAAGTGATTTTAGAAATCAAGAAATAAACTCTAAAAAAATCAATAAAAATATGTATATGAAATGAAGAGATAGATTATTAAAAAATGGAGAGTATGTATTAAACATTTGAAAATTATGTATAATCTCATTCATAAAAAATTTTACTGACTAAAAGTACACTGAGATTTGCAAAAAAGCAAAACTTTCTAATGACTAGACATTAGAAACCAAGGCTGATGAGAATACAAAACTCTAAATTCTATGGAGGAAGAATTTTTCATCCCTGTCAGAAAAAGCATTTTTTCTCAGAAAGAAAAATGTAGTATTTAAATATTGATGCATATGCCCACACTCCCCTTTCTTGAGGCCAAAACAAATTCCAGTTTTCTTTCTGTCTTTCTTCAAGTGTCCTTAGGATCCTGTGTAAAGCTGCTACTAAATGACTGCTATTACATGTGAGATGAAGTGTACTTGTCATGACACTTATAGTTTCTAAGGGAGAACAAATCAGGTCATTCTTCATTCCAAACTAAATTTCACTCAAACCAAATATTTAAATGTAAATATTAAAATCATAAAATGACTGAAAAAATATGGTCAATAAAAAATTTTGATGTTGAAAAGATCTTTATAACATGGCAATTTATTTATATTAAATTTGAATTCTATAAGTACTTTCTATCTTAATTATTAAAGGAGCAGGTTAAGATTGGATGCATATATAATGAAGAGTTTCATCTCAGAGACAATTGGATTGAACTACATAGAGTTCCTATGGAAAGCAGAGAATTGAAATAGTTTTAATTTTAGCAATGTTTGCACTGATGGCAATGTTTTCAAGGAAATGTGTGAACAGACCAACTATAACCAAGTTCAGACTATAACCAAGTTCAGTCCTTCAGAGTTC
>JAQZBX010029528.1:0-27249 GCA_029593785.1 Cabassous unicinctus | reverse complement strand
CTTATATCCCATGGATAAGGTGGATGGGATTATCCTGCCTGCAGCTGCAGACTCTCTCCATTCCCTGGGATGGCCCTTGTCCATCATCATGTCCTCGCCAGGTGTCTTGGGTGAGTCCATTGAGCTGTAGAGTAGGAGTTGCAGCTCCACCGTGATTCCAGGCACAGCTGGCACATGGGCAGGCCAAAGGCTCCAGTCTCTGGAAGTACACCTACAATCTCCAGCACCACATATAGGTTTGAATAGAAGGGACTGATGGACCATGTGCAGGGAGGACTTAATTGAGTCCAACTCTGTCACTCTCAGGAGCACAGATTCCAAAGTATAGCCCACTGATAAGGCATCAATCTCTGGGGCTATCCTCCCTTATATAGGACCTGCATGTCTCCAGAACCTGCAGGAGATCCTCTGTTTGTGGTGATATCCACTTGGGTATTCTATGAGATCCTACTGAGTTGTGCATAAGCATTACCTCTGGGATGACCTCCCGATTCTTTTTGAAGTCTCTTAGCCATATGAACTCATTTGTCTTTACCTTTTCCCCCTTTTATTCAATGTCTTTTTCCTGTCATATTGCCAGATGGCACTTGGTATTAATCCCTCGTTACCAGGCTCATCCCTGGGAGTTATGTCCCACTCTGGGGGGAATGTAATGCCTTCATATGCTGGGTTTGGCTTAGAGAGAGACCACATTTGAGCAACAAGGAGGTTCTCATGTGGCAACACTTAGGGACCCCATAAGAATAGGCTAAGTTTCAATTACAAGAGCAAAGACTCATAGGGCTAGTCATCAATAACAAGAACCCATTAGTGGACCATCCTCCTTTGCCAGACACTGCCCTTGCACTTGGGGGACTGTTGCTGCTCCCTTGGAGAATGTGGCAGAGCTCTCCAAGCTGGGAATTCAGTATTATCTCATTTATTGAGTGATTCAATATCCACAGTGACCATGCCCCACCCCTTGATCATTTGAACAATTTTATATATCTTTTATGTATATTCAGGTGAACTTCCTCCCACAAAACCCCCATCCCTGACACCTCCCACCAATAATCCTCTCCTGCCCCCATTGTAACCCTTCTGTGATCCAAACGTTCCTTAAAGATGAAGCCCATATAATAGCCAATTATAATTAATAGGAAAATTAAATAATAATGATAAGCTTAAATGTAAGAGATAAAATAGATGGAAACTTAAAAAAACACTAAAAATAAAATTAAATTAAAAGATTGGGATATTCAAAATTGGGAAAAAACAAAAAATTTAAAAAATTTTTTTTTTAATTTTTAAAACATTTTTCCTTTTATCACTGAATTATCAGGTGTCCAATCTGTACCGTGGCACCTTCCCCCTATCACTCCCCAGTGTCTCCCAAATTTTAATTTAATTTTCAAAGAAGTTTTAGGTCACAGCAAAGTCACACACAGAATACTAGAGACTCTCATATACCCAAACTCCTCACCCTTTCCTCACCCCATATTAAAACCTTTTTGTATGTGGATGGTAGCATTGTTATAACTGTTATACAGAAAGTGAAACATACCTACTAAACATTGTCAATGGTTTACAGTATAGTTTACAATTTAGATGGTACAATTTAATAATTTTTTATGATATTTGCCATGTCCTGTGTCCATCACTGTAAGGTAATGAAGAACATTTCCCGTGACCAATAAATATCCCCTGTTTGATCTATTCTGTTCCCTCCTCCCCATCCCCCTGGGGCACATAACACCCCTCTGTCTTGACTCATTGGATGACAAGATTCATAGTTACATGCAACAAGAGGTCTTGACACACTGATTGTCCTCCCCTATTAGGATCCACCCTTGCTCATAAGAGATGCCCATCTGTCTGTTTCAGGGTGAATTGGTCCTCCCAAAGATGGGGGTCCATCTCCTTCCCACTCACCGTGTGGGTCTCCACTCACTGACACAACACATTATGACAGGGTGAACACTCACACACTCACCAGAAGCCTACTCCAGATGTGCCCTGTCCTGAATTCCCCCCCAAGCAACACCCTAAACCAGTGACACTACCTTGTCATATTGCCATAAGAGCATTCCCACTCTTGCACTTTCAACATCATACACATAAATCCTGTGTTCACCTGGTCCCTCTCCCATCTATCCCCTGATATCCTGGATATTCTAACCCACCCTTCTTAATCTACACACCTGTCAACCCTACACCACCAAACCCAGTAGTATCATTACCCACCTGTCCTATCCTTCAATATTCAACTATACTCGATAGGTATCACTTTACCACAGATTATGTCCGTATGGGTGATGGCTCACAACCTTCTCTCTCTTTCTCTCTATTGTTAACTTATCTTTCAGGAAATGGTTCTCAGATACTGCTCACTTCCTCAATTCAAATCAGTGAGGTCATATACTGTTCATCCTTCAATGCCTGGCTTGCTTCACTCAACATAAGGTCTTCAAGATTCATCCATGTTATTCCGTTTGTTAGCACTTTATTCCTTCTTACAGCTAAGTAATATTCCATTGTATGTATGTTCCACATTTTGTTTATCTATTCATCTGTTGATGGGCACGGGGTTGATTCCAACTTTTGGCAATAGTGAACAATGCTGCTATGAACATTGGTGTTCATATATCTGTTTGTGTCTTTGCTTTCAATCCTTCTGGGTATATACCCAGCAGTGGAATTGCTGGATCATACGGAAGATCTATTGTTAGTTTTCTGAGGAACCACCAAAGTGTCCTCCACAGTGGCTGGAACATTCCACAATCCCACCAGCAGTGAATGAGGGTTCCCATTCCTCCACATCCTCTCCAACACTTATAGTCTGCTGTTTTTTTAATAGCCGCCATTCTAATGGGTGTAAGATGGTATCTCATTGTAGTTTTGATTTGCATTTCCCTAATAGCTATCGATGTCGAGCATTTTTTCATGTGCTTTTTAGCCATTTGTATTTCTTCCTTGGAGAAGTGTCTTTTCAGGTCAATTGCCCATTTTTTAACTAGGTTGTTTGTTCTTTCATTTCCGAGGTGTAGGATTTCTTTGTATATGCAGGGTATTAGGCTCCTATCAGATATATGGTTGCCAAATATTTTCTCCCATACGGTAGGCTGCCTTTGTATTTTCTTGATAATGCCCTTTGAGGTGCAGAAGTTTTTAATTTTGAGGAGATCCCGTTTATCTATTTTTTTCTTTTGCTGCTCGTGCTTTGGGTTTGAAATTCATGAAACCATTTCCTATTACAAGGTCCTGTAGAAGCTGCCCTACATTATCTTCCAAGATCTTTATGGTTTTGGCTCTTATATTTAGATCTTTGATCCATCTTGAGTTGATTTTTGTATAAGGTGAGAGGTGGTGTTCCTCTCTCATTCTTTTGGATATGGGTATCCAGTTCTCCAAGCACCACTTGTTAAAGAGGCCATTCTCTCCCAACTGAGTGGGCTTGGTGGCCTTGTCGAATATCAGATGACTGTATATATGAGGATCTATATCAGAACTCTCTATTCAGTTCCACTGGTCAGTAGGTCTATCCTTGTGCCAATACCATGCAGTTTTGAGCACTGTAGCTTTGTTGTATGTTTTAAAATCAGGTAGTGTGATACGTACAACTTCATTTTTCTTTTTCAATATGTCTTTGGCAATTCGGGGCCTCTTGCCTTTCAAAATATATTTTGCAGTTAGTTTTTCCAGTTCCTTAAAAAATACAGTTGATTTTTATTGGGATTGCATTAAATCTGTAGATTAGTTTGGATAGGATAAACATCTTGATGATGTTTAGACATCCTATCCATGAACAGGGAATATTCTTCCATTTATTTAAGTCTTCTTTGACTTCCTTTAACAGTGTTGTATAGTTTTCTGTATATAAGTCCTTTGCATCTTAAGTTAAATTTATTCCTAGGTATTTGATTCTTTTAGTTACTACTGTAAATGGTATTTTTTTCTTGATTTCCTCCTCAGATTGCTTGTTATTGGTGTACAGAAATGCTACTGATTTTTGAGCATTGATCTTATAGCCCACGACATTACTGATCTCCTGTATAAGTTCTAGAAGCTTTTTTGTAGATTTCTCAGGGCTTTCTATGTCATCTGCAAATAATGAAACTTTTACTTCTTCTTTTCCAATTTGGATGCCTTTTATATCTTTTTCTTCCCTCAGTGCTCATGCAAGTACTTCTAAGACAATGTTAAATAGGAGTGGTGATAGTGGGCATCCTTGTCTTCTTTCTGATCTCAGAGGGAAGACTTTTAGGATTTCACCACTGAAGATGATGTTAATTTTGGGTTTTTCATATATACCCTTTATCATATTCAGAAAGTTTCCTTCTATTCCTATCTTTTGCAGTGTTTTTATCAGGAAAGGATGCTGTATTTTGTCAAATGCTTTTTCTGCATCTATAGAGATGATCATATAATTTTTTTATTTCAATCTTTTTATGTGGTGCATTACATTGATTGATTTTCTTATATTGAACCATCCTTGCATACCTGGAATGAAACCCATTTGGTCATGGTGTGTAATTCTTTTGATATGTTGCTGAATGTGATTAGCAAGTATTTTGTTGAGGATTTTAGCATCTAGGTTCATTAGAGAAATTGGTCTGTAACTGTCCTTTCTTGTGATATCTTTATTTGGCTTTGGTATTAGGGTAATGTTGGCATCATAGAATGAGTTAGGCAATATTCCTTCTACTTATATTTTTTGGAAGAGCTTAAGCAGGATTGGTGTTAGTTCTTTCCGGAATGTTTGGTAGAATTCAGCTGTGAAGCCATCTGGTCCTGGGCTCTTCTTAGTTGGGAGGTTTTTGATGACTGAGTCTATCTCTTTACTTGTAATTGGACTGTTGAGTTCATCAATTTCTTTTTTTGTCAATGTAGGCTGTTTGTGAGTATCTAGAAATTTGTCCATTTCCTCTAAATTATCATTCTTGTTGGCATATAATTTTTCAAAATATCCTCTTATGGTACTTTTTATTTCTGTGGGGTCAGTAGTGATATCCCCTTGCTCATTCCTTATTTTGTGTATTTGCATCTGTTCTCTCTTTTTCTTTATTAGTCTGGCTAAGGGTTTGTCAATTTTATTGATCTTCTCGAAGAATCAACTTTTGGTTTTGTTTATTTTTTCTAGTGTTTTCTTATTTTCTATTTCATTTAGTTCTGCTCTAATCTTTGTTATTTCCTTCTTTCTACTTCCTTTGGGGTTAGTTTGTTGTTATTTTTCCAGTTCCTCCAGCTGTGCAGTTAGGTCTTCAATTTTAGCTCTTTCTTCTTTTTTAATATATATATTTATGGCTATGAACTTCCCTCTCAGGACAGCTTTGGCTGCATCCCATAGGTTCTCCTATGCTGTGTTGTCATTTTCAATAGTTTCAAGGTAGTTACTGATTTCTTTTGAGATTTCCTCCTTGACCCACTGTTTGTCTAAGAGTGTGTTGTTTAACTTCCATATCTTTGTGCCTAATCTGGTTCTCTGGCCCTTAGTGATTTCCAATTTCATTCCATTGTGGTCAGTGAAATTACTTTGTATAATCTCAATCTTTCTGAATTCATTGAGAGTTGTTCTATGGCCTAGCATGTGGTCTGTCTTGGAGTATGATCCATGTGCACCCGAGAAAATGTAAATCCTGCTGTATTTGGGTGTAATGTTCTGTATATGTCTATTAAGTCCAGGTCCTCTAATGTATTATTCAGAGTCTTATTTCTTTATTGATTCACTGTCTTCATGGTGATAATGGTGTATTAAAGCCCCCCACTATAATTGTAGAGGCATTTATTTCTCCACTTAGTTTTGCCAGTGTTTGTCTCATGTATTTTGAGGCACCCCAATTGGGTGCATAAATGTTTATGATTGTTCTCTCATCTTGAGAGATTACCCCTTTTACTAATATATAGCGTCCATCTTTGTCTCTTACAACAGTTTTGCATTTACAGTCTATTTTGTCTGATATTAGGATAGCTACTCCTGCCCTTTTTTGGCTATTGTTTGCTTGTAAAATTGTTTTCCAGCCATTCAGTTTCAGCCTCCTTGAATCCCTGGGTCGAAGGTGGGTTTCTTGTAGACAGCATATAGATGGATCATATTTCCTTACCCATTCTACCAATCTGTGTCTCTTGACTGGTGAGTTTAATCCATTAACATTCAATGTTATTACTCACAATGAATTTCTTACTTCAGCGATATTTTCTTTGGGTTAATTTATGTCATATTTGGTTTTTGTTTTTCTTTTTGTCTTTTTAGTTGTTCATACACTCTCCTCCAACTCTCTCTCCCCTGTTTTTTCCTTTCAACTTGTAGAACTTCCTTTAGTATTTCTTGAAGTGCAGGTTTCTTATTGGCATACTCTCTTAATTTCTGTATTTCTGTGAATATTTTGAACTCTCTATCATTTTTGAATGCCAGTTTTGCTGGCTAGAGAATTCTTGACTAGAAGTTTTTTCTTTTAGCACTTTGACTATGTCATATCACTGTCTTCTTGCCTCCATGGTTTCAGATGAGAAATCAGCACTTAATCTTATTATGCTTCCTTTGTATGTGATGGTTCTCTTTTCTCTTGCTGCCTTGAGTATTTTTTCTTTGTCTTGAGCATTGGACATTTTGACAAGTATATGTCCTGGAGTTGGCCTGGTGGGATTTATACTGTTTGGCATGCACTGTGCTTCCTGGACATGTACATCCATCTCTCACAATAGGGTTGGGAGTTTTCAGCCATTATTTCCTTCAACACGCCTTCTTTTCCCTTTCCCTACTCTTTTCCTTCTGGGATGCCCATAATGCATATGTTTGCACATTTTGTGTTGTTGGTTAATTCCCTGAGTCCCTGCTGGATTTTTTCTATCTTTTTATCTATCTGTTCTACTATCTGTTTGATTTCAGATGTATTGTCTTCCACATCACTAATTCTTTCTTCTACCTGTTCAAATCTGCTATTATGTGAATCCAGCATCTTTTTCATTTCTTGGATTGTGCCTTTGATCACCATCATATCCGTTATCTTTTTATGTATGTTTACAATTTTCTCAGTATGTTCTCCCAGTATCTTCTTAAAATCCTTAATCTCTTCCTTCACTTCATTAAGTTGGTCCATGATATTTGTTTGGAAAGCTTTGATTAATTTTTTGATGTTCTGCATCTCTTCCTGGTTTTTAGTTTGTTCATTGGACTGGTCCATGTCTTCCTGTTTCTCAGTGTGGTTTGTAATTTTTTGTTGCCCTCTAGTCATCATTTTATCTTGATGGGTTTTTTCAGTTGATTAGCTTCTCTCTCTGCTCTAGAGTTTTATTTAGCTGGTGGTTCTGTGTGTGTGTTAAGTTTTCTCTTTGACACTTTGTTCTTCTTATTTTATTTCCTTGTTTCTTTCTATGTTCCCTTGAAGGCAAAAGATTAGGGCCAGAGGAATCAAAAGATGTGAGAAAGGAAGAAGGATAATAGTAATATTGATAAAAGTTAGAAGAGTTACTAAGACTTAGTAAGTCTTAAGTTACTAAGACTTAAGTCTTAAGTTACTAAAAGGAATATTTAACTCATGTAGGCAGTGTAGAGTAATAGGGAAAAAAAGTGGAGTACCTACAATGGACTGGGAAACCAAATAGAGGAAAATATATATAATGATTTATAAGGCCAGAATGATGAGGAAAGAGAGAAAGAGTAAATAAAGTGCTGAAAGGAAAAAGTTAATAATAATAAAAAAGAAGAAAACACAATAGATAGAATAGAAATTGACACCCTTGAAGTTGTGGGCTAATGAAAAATGTGTTATGTAAGAACCACAACAGAAAGCAGAAGGCAGAAAGATGAGGGAAGGAAAAGAGATAGCGTGGGGAGATAAAATCAATATAGACAGAGAATGGGAAATCACGGAAGATGAAGCACAGCAAAGAAGAGACAAGCTAGCAACACCTAATTTAAAAAAGAAAAGAAAAGAAAGAAAAAAGAAGGGGGGGAGGAAAGAAAAGCAAGAGACAACAAATAAACAAATAAAAACCAAACAACGACACAAGCAAGCAGTCAAACAAAGCTAAGGAAGAACAGTGTTCTTTCTTGGGCCCTTGTGGAACCTCTCAGCCTGCTTGTGTTCATCAATCAATTGCCCTGCAAGGTTCTATCTGCAGGTTTTGAGGCAGATTTTAGCGATTAACCTAAGTTAAAATTTTTTTCTTTTTTTTTTTTTAAAGTGACTGTCTTCTTTTTTTTTTTGGCAAAATAAGGGACACAAAGAAGGCCTCTTCTAAACCACCCCCTTCACTTAGGGGACCTTAAATAGGCTCATGGAAACTAATCAAGCACTTCCCACTACCTGGCCTCCCAGGGGAGCTGAAGTTCTGATGCTTGTCAGTGCAGAACACTAAAATTGGCTGACTCCGCCCCCTCTGGAGCCAAGCCTCAGTATCACGGGGCTGTTAGGTAAATCAGGCTTCCTCAGCAGATTCGCCTCTCCCCTCAGCCTGGTGCCGCTTCAAGCTGGTTTATTTGCTCCCCAAAGCTACGAGGGGGTCCAGGCAACCGAATTCACAGAAAGGAAACCCCTCTTGACCCTCCACCAGAACCCTCCCACTCTCAGAGAATGCTGCCTCTCACCAGGTTGCCAGCGGGAGTCTGAGCATTTCCCTGGGCAGCTAGGTAGATCAACCTTCCTCAGCAGTTTTGCCACTCCCCACAGCCTGGTGCCGCTTCAAGCCAGCTATTTTGCTCCCCAAAGCTGCAAGTGGTTCCAGGCAGCCAAATCTGCAGAAAGGAAACCCCTCTTGACCCTCCACCAGAACCCTCCCACTCTCGGAGAACACTCCCTCTCACCAGGTTGCCGGCCTTCCCTGTTCTTAACATCTTGCATTAGTGTGGTACATATGTTACAATTCATGGACCAATATTCGTACATTATTAGTAAGTGAAGTTCATAGTTGTGGTTTGGAGATATGTACCCTAGAAAAACAAATTCTTTTTGGTGTGAACCTATTGTAAGTAGGAACTTTTGATGAGATTACTTCAGTTAAGGTGTGGCCCACCTCAAACAGTAAGGGTCTTAATCCTTTAGTGGAGTCCTCTATAAGTGGAATGAAATTCAGACAGGGAGAAAGCCACTGGAAACAAGAGACAAAGGTCAAGAGAAACCTGAAGAGAAAGGAGAAGCCAGGAGATACCACCATGTGCATTGTTGTGTGACAGAGGACCCAAGACCAATTAACATTGGCAGCAAGCCCCAGAATATCAGAAAGCATCACTTGATAAGGCCTTGACTTCTAGCCTCAAAGCCGTGAGTCAATAAATCCCCATTGCTTAAGCTAATCCATTGCATGGTATTGCTTTATCAATGAGGAAACTAAAACAATAGTTTACATTTGTGTTCACTCTTTATATTGTACAGTTCTCCAAGTTTTGACAAATGCATAATGTCATGAATCCACAGTTTCGTTACCCTAAAAATGTCCTGTGTTCCATGTTCACCCCTCCCTCCCTCCCTCCTCCTGAACACCTGGTAGCCATTGATATTTTCCTCTCTATAGTTTTGCCTTTTCCAGAATCTTTTCCAATTTTGCCTTTTCCTGCATGTTGGAATCATATAGTGTGTAGCTTTTTCAGATTGGCTTCTTTCACTTACCAATATGCTTTTAAGGTTACTTTGTGTCTTTTTGTGGTTTGATGACTTATTTCTTTTTACTGCTGAATAATATACCATTGTATGGATATACCACAGTATGTTTATCCATTCTCCTATTGAAGGGCATCTTGGTAGCTTCCAATTTTTGGCAATTATGAATAAAGTTTCTATAAACATTCATGTGCAGGTTTTTGTGTGGACATAAAATTTCCATTTCTTGGGAAAACACCTAGGAGGCATGTTTGATGGATCCTGTGGTAAGTGTATGTTTAACTTTGTAAGAAACTGTCAAACTGTCTTTCAAAGTAGATGTACCATTTACATGGCCCACCAGCAATTAATGAGATTTTTACTGCTCCACATACTTAAAATAGTTTGGTGTTGTCAGTGTTTGGAATTTAGCCATTCTAAGAGTTTGTAGTGTATCTCATTGTTGTTTTAATTTCCAATTCCTAATGATATATGATATTGAGTACCTTTTCATATAATTATTGCATCTGATTTTCTTCTTTCGGGATATGACTGTTCAGATATTTTGCCTGTTTTATTTTATAATTGGATTTTTGTTTTCTTGTTGCTAAGTTTTAACTGTTCTTTGTATATTTTACATACACATATTTTATTGGTTACATGTTTTGCAAATAGTTTCTCAGAATCTGTGGGCTTGCCTTTTCATTTTTTCAGCAAGAGTCCACCTTAGAGCAGAAATTTTAAAATTTTAATGAAATCCATCTTATCAACTTTTTCTTTCTTAGACCCTGATTTGGGGGTTGTATTTAAGAAGTCATCATCAAACCCAAGGTCACCTAGATTTTCTCCTATATTATCTTCTAGAGTTTTTATTGTTTTGAGTTTCCTATTTAGGTATGTGGTCCATTTTGAGTTTAATTTTGTGAAAGTATAAAATTTGCATCTAGATTCATTTTTTAACTGTGGATGTTTAGCTGTTCAAGCACCACTTGAAAAGACTATCCTTTCTCTATCAAAAATCTTTCACTACTTTTTTTCCATAGGCCAGTTGACAATGTTTGTTTGGGTTTATTTCTGGGATACCTATTCTGTATCCTTGATCTATTTGTCTATTCTTTCATCAAAACCATACTGTCCTGATCACTGTGGATTTACAGTAATTCTTGAATTTAGGTAGTGTCAGTCCCCCAAAATTGTCCTTCTTTATATTTTGTTGATGATTCTGTATCTTTTGTTTCCATATAATCTTTAGAATCAATTTATTGAAACTCACATATGGGTTGTTTTTAATCATGAATTCAATCTCATACTTGTTGTGTCATTTCTGTCAGTTTGGCATACGTTTATAATTGCTGTATCTTCCTTATTGGTAGACCTTTCATCATCATGAAATGTTCATCTTTATCTCTAGAAATGTTTTAAGTCTATTTTCCTGATGTTGGTATAGTCACTCCAGAATTCTAGTGGTTACTCTTTGCATGATATACCCATGTCTATCCTTTTACCTTCAAACTACTTGTGTCTTCTATCTAAAGTGTCTCCTGTATACAGCATATAATTTCATCATTTTATTTTTTTATCCATTCTGACATCTCTGCCTTTGATTGGATTATTTATTATGATTTTTCACTATATTTTGGAGGATTTTTGTGGTCACTATAGGGCTTACCATATACACTTTAACTTTTCAGAATCAACTTCAAATTTATACTAACTTCATTTCTTTAAGATATAGAAATGTTACTTCTTTATAGTACTATTTCCTTTCCCCCTTTTGTGGTAATATTGTCATACATATTGTATCTATTAACTTTATACACCAAACAATACATAGTTACTATTATTATATTATCATCTGTAATCATTTACTTAGTCCAATACATCTTTGCTCCTACCTAACTTCTTTGTGTTGTCAATGTCAATGATATGACATATATATTACATTTCTATGGTATAGGGCCAACATTATATTATATGCACATTATTGTATATGATTGCTTTTTAGTTAATTATGGAAAGAAAGAGAAAAGTATGCATAATACTATTTTTTTAGATTACATACTTACATTTACTCATTTTCTTTATTTGGTGCATTTGAATTACCATCTGAAGTCGCTTGCTTTCAGCCTTAAGAAGTTCCTTTAGTATTTCTTTTAAGGTGGATATGCTAGCAACAAATTCTTTCAGTATTTGTTTATCTGGGAAAATCATTATTTCCCCTTCACTTTGGAAAAATAGCTTTGTTTGATATTACAATTATTGGTTAGCATTTATTTTCTTTGAGCACTTTGAATATGTGACTTCTCTGCCATCTGGCTTCCATGGTTTCAGCAGTGAGGTCAGGTGTTATTCTCATTGGGGTTTACTTGTAAGTGAGGAGCCATTTTTCTCCTGCTGCTTTCAAGTTTTTCTTCTTGTCTATGGTTTTCAGCATTTTCACTGTGACATGTCTGTTGTGTATCTTATCTGTTTACTCTCTTTAGAGTGCATTGAGCTTCCTGGATATGTAGGTTATTTTTCAATAAATTTGGGTAGTTTTTGGCCATTATTTCTTACAATAGTTTTTCTGTTCCTTTCTCTTTCCTATCTTTTTACTGTTTCCATTACATATATGTTGGTGGACTTAATCATATCTCCAAGTCTTTGCTCATTTTGCTGCTTTCATTTTACTCTCTCTTCATTGGATTGCATTATTTCTATCAATGTGTCTTCAAGTGTATTAATTCTTTCTTCTGACAGTTAAAATATAATGCTGAACCTCACTAATGATATTTTTAATTATAGTTATTATAGTTTTCAACTTCAGAATTCCATCTGCTTCTTTTTATAATTTCTGCTCTTTATTTATATTCTCTATTTGATGCTACAATTTCATCATATCTTACTTTACTTCCTTAATCATGCTTTCTTTTAGCACTTTGAACATATTTGTAATGGCTATTTTGAAGTTTATTTTTGCTAATTCTGACATCTGGTTGTTCTCAAAGGTAGTTTGTGTTCTGGTGTATGGGTTAATGTTTACATGTTTCTTTGCATTCCTCATATTTTTGTTGGAAACTTGACCTTTAAGGTAATATATTGTAGTAACTTTGGGTACTGCCTCTTCACTGGGATTTGTTATTATTCTTTCCTTGTGTATTTAGTGACTGGCTGCATTATTTCAGTGAAGTCTTTATCTCTCCACCACACAGAAGAATGCCTTTGATGTTGCCCTCAGTGAGGTACAGCTTTGGGTATTCCCATAGTCAACCTGGTATAAGAGTAGAATCAGTGGGGCACTTTCTCTCATCACCTGGCCACACAGAACTTCTAAATTCCACTAATTGTTGGCTTATTGCTTTATACTTTTCAACAATTCCCTGGATCATAAATTGCTCTACAAACCAATCTAATCAAATTCTTTCTCCTTTGAAGAAATATTTTCACAGGCCCATTTTTGATATTTGTTTTTATGTCAGCAGGATTCCTCCCAGTTTTCCTAATCCCCTGCTCTATCCTGCATATATGCAGACTGACGGTCCAGGCTGTATTTTTATTAAATACTCTATTCTCCTCCCAATTGTCTTTCACCAGAACCTCCACGATTCTTTAGAGCACCTTTTTATTTGAACTTATCCATACTCTGTTGCAATTGGAGTCATTTCATTTTTTTTTTTAATTAGGAACTATTTTAAGGTCTGCTTCTATCCCCAGGCAAAATCTCTGAGCCAGGGCCCTTGAACTTATGGTGCGTGTATTAGTCAGTCAATGGGGTGTTGATGCAAAATACCAGAAATTGGTTGGCTTTTATAAAGGGTATTTATTTTGGGGTAGAAGCTTACAGTTACCAGGCCATAAAGCATAAGTTACTTCCCTCACCAAAGTCTGTTGTCATGTGTTGGAGCAAGATGGCTGCTGATATCTGCCAAGAGTTCAGGCTTCCATGGTTCCTCTCTTCCCTGGGCTTGTTTTTCTCTGGGCTCACATACTGTCTTCACTCCACAAGGCGAGCTGTAGACTATGAGGCAAATAGCTCTGTCTCTCTCTCCGGGGCTTCTGCCATGTCTAAGGAGCCATCTCTATTCCTCTGTGTTCTTCTCCTGTGTATTTACTTCCTGGGCTCCAATGTCAAAACTCCAACCTCCCTTCTCTGCAGTGTGAATTTTCTGTGAGTCCCCACCCACCACTCAAGTCCTACTGATGTGGCCCAATCAAAGCTTTAATCATTATTTAATCAAGTAAAAGTAAAACCTCTGAATCCAAAACACTCTAATATTCCCAGAGGAAAAGACCAGTTTACAAACATAATCCAATATTTCTTTTTGGAATACATCAATAATATCAAACTGCTATACCAGGTGTCTATCATCATATGAATAGATAAACAAACTGTGGTGTATTCACATGATGGAATATTATGCAGCGCTAAGAAGAAATTTTCTACAGTTTCACTAGAAAGTGTGTCAATAAGTCTCCTCATACTGTCATGCAAGGAGTCAATTACAATATACTCTTAACATCAGAATCTGCTGCAGGTTTGTAACTTTTGACAATTGAGATATAGAAATGTTATACCTGGTCCTAGTTTGCCAAGGTTGCTATCACAAACTTGTACTGGTTGGCTTAAACAAGAGGAATTGATTGGCACAAATTTTGAGGATCAGAAGGCCAGTCTTCAGGGAGAATGCATCACCTTGATGATGCCTTGATTTGGACTTTTTTAGCCTTAAAACCATCAGCAAACTCTCCCATTCTTTAACCCGGTCCAATTCATGGCATTTGCTTGAGCAGTCTAGGAAATTAAAATAGATTTTGGTACCAGGAGAGTGGGGTGCTTCTACTGCAAATACCAAAAATGTGGAAACACCCTGTGAATTAAGTAATGAATAGAGGTTGCTAGAACTGTGAAGATCTTAAGAGAAAAGCCCTAAATTGCTTTGAAGAGGCTGTTGGTAGAAATATGGGTGCTAAAGGTACTTCCAATGAGACCGTAGACAGAAACAATGAAGGTGTTGGAAAGTGGCGGAAAGGTAATCCTTGTGTTAAAGTGGCAGAGAACTTGAGAAAATTGAGTTCTGATATTGGATGGAAGGCAGAAGAGGAAAGGAATAAACTTGGATATTTAGCTGAGGAGATTTCAAAGCTAACTATGGAAAGTTCAGCATGGTTTCTCCTTGAAGTGTATAATAAAATACTAAAGGAAAGGGATACGCAAATACATGAGTTCTTGGACACAAGGAGACCAGAAATTGATGGTTTAGAAAATTCTGAGTTTCTCTAAAGGGAATCCCCAGGGAATAGTGTACCATGTGCAGGTTTAAATGAAAATGGAATCATTCAGCCATTTCAGAAGAAGTCAAAATTGAAACTGCAGTTATGTAGGAAAGATCTATGGAAAGTCCTATTGTCTGATGGTTTGGAACCCTGTGAACTGCATGGAAAACCAACAAGTTTTTTGCAAGTTTGGATGAACAGAACCACTGCAAGCCTGGACTAAAAGGGACAAACTGAAGGAAGAACCATGGAAGATGAGGACTAGAAAGAAAAGATCTCCTCAAGCCAAGAGAGTGGACCTACCCATGTGTGTAGAAAGGGCAGGTGCTTGTAGGGGCTAGGCCTGGCACCCTGTTGTTCAGGGAGATTGCTGCCACATCAGTGCCTAGGGATAGTGGGCCTATGCCCTGGCATTCATGAATGTCATGGCTTGGAGAGGGTGAACCCTATGTCCCAGTATTCAGACAGAGCTAGCCACCATCCTGATGCTTGTAGAAGTTGGAGCCTTCACCCTCATGGTCAGAGAAAGTATGGCTGCTGTGTCAGCACTTGGAAAAGGTAGAATTGCTACACCATCATGCCCAGAGGTACAAAACATCAATCTATATATGATTCTTAAACCTTGAAATATAATGGAGTTAGCACTGCTGAATTTCAAAATTGTTTGGGACCCACAGCCACTGTTTTCCTTCCAATTTATTCCTTCTGAAAGGGAAAAGTTTATCATATGCTTTTACCTCCCATTTATATTGGAAGCAGATAAATTGTTTTCCAGATTTCACAGGTACACAGACAGAGGGGAATTGAACCCCAGGAAAGACCACACCCATAACCAATTGTGATGAGACTTTGTACTTAGCATTGTTTCCAAAATAACTCAAGGATTCTGGGATGTTATGATGGAATGAATGTATTTTGTAAGTGGAAAGAACATCACTATTGGGGAACCAGAGGGGTCATGGTGGTTTGAAGCTGTATGTACCCCAGAAAAATATGTTCTTAAATTTAATCCATTCCTGTGCAAGTCAACCCATTCTATGAAGGACCTTTCTTCAGATAAAGTGTGGCCCAACTGAATTAGGATGGGACTAAATCATGACTGGAGTCCTTTATAAGCAGAATGAAATTCAGACAGATAGAGAGAAACCCACAGAGTGAGAAGCCAGACGTTGAAATCAACAGAACCAGGGAAGGAAATACCATGTGTTTTGCCATGTGACAGAAAAGTTAAGGATTGAGCATTTCTGGCAGCCAGCCCAGAGGGCCACCTTCTTCAGGGAGAAAGCATTGCCTTGATGACAACTTGATTTGAACTTTCTTTAAGCCACAAAGCCTGAATGAATAAACTCTCATACTTTAACGCAACCCAACTCATGGTATTTGCTTGAGCAGCCTAAGAAATTAATCAAGATATATTTGTTGAAAATTAACTGCAAAACACTGATGAAAGAAATTATAGAAGACATAGAGAGATGCCATGTTTATAGGTTGGAAGACTCAACATAGTAAAGTTGGCAATTCTCACCAAATTTATCTATAGGTTTGAAGAGATACCAATCAAAATCCTAGCAAGAATTTTTATACATACAGAAAAGCTGACTCTAAAACTTACATGGAAGACCAAAGGAGCTAGAATAGCTAAAATACCTTTGTTAAATACCTTGTCCTACCTAAATTTGTAGGATTTTAAGATTTACTTGCTACAAAGCTAGTTATCAAGACAGTATGGTGGTGGCAAAGGGATAGAAATGTAAACTTATTGTACAGAATATACTCTATAAATAGACCTACACAAATATGGCCAATTAACATTTTTAACAATGGTATAAAATCAATTCAATGGGAAAGGTTGTAACAACCTCTTCAATAAATGGTGTAATAACTGGCTATCCATAAGAAAACCAATGAAATTCAATATTAACCTCATACTTTATAGAAATAGTAACTCAAAATAGATCATAAGTCTAAGTCTAAATGTAAAACATAAAGCTTTTAAAATAAAACAGAAAATCTTCATGTAGTGGGGAACAGGAAAAACTGGTGAAAATTATTTTTAAAAAATAATAAATCCAACCATTTTACACTCTCTGTAAATTGCACAGCAAATGAAGACACATTTATTGAAGGAATATACTGAAACTTGTTGAAAATAATGAGTCTGTGGCAATTGAACCACCACCCACTGCCTCCCTCCACTTTCCCAGCTCAGCATGACTGAAACTATACTCCAGCCAGGTGCAACCAAGAACACATAGCACCATGTCTCCCCAGAACCAAGTCAAGTGATACCTTACAATGAGGGGTAGGCCTCCAGCATCTCACCTGTACCTTCTGCCACATGTTATTAAAGCTTAAATCAGGTGAAATTGGCCAAGAGGTTGGGGGATTCCTTCTTCCACCCAGTACCCATTCACAGGACAGAAGTTGTACCTTAGGGGCAGCACATTGAGAATGTTGGGCCCTGATGAAGCTTACCCAAGTTCTTTCACAGGGTACTTCTATGGTGGAAGAGTCAAGCAGAGAAGACCAGAGGCTATCACCAGCATCCAGCACCCTTCTCCTAAAACAGGGATGCCACTCAGAGAGAAGCAACTCACTGTTCCCATGCTTAGCTCTGACATAAGGCTCAGAGATTTTGTTAATGGAAAAAGACAGGCTTTAAGAATATAAAATTCCAAAGCTATCCCCAAAGGAACTGACTTTATTTGAAACAAAGTGTGAAGGAATTCAAGCCTCAGGATAACATAAAAATAACAGAGGTTTTGGTGACAAACAATTACGGAGGCCAGCTGCTTCCTGAGAGAAACAACCTAATTCATAGGTCTGTTACTTTATGGAAAGAATCGGTGAAAGAGACAGTAAAGAAGAGCACTCCTGGGGCCAGAATGAAGCTCAAACACTGGCCTCAACCACTGTTTCATATCCAGATTGTGTCTAAGGCCTTGAGACACCACCACAATCTCTAGCTAGGGGGCAGCAGTCATATGTGGTGGAGCTGCCACACTCGTGTGAGGCCTAAACCCTGGCTGATGTGGTCCAGCTCACCACATCACATGGCCTGGCCTTGTTGGCAGGAGTCACAACACTGAGGTATACCCTTGGCTCCCACTCCTCTTGGGTGAGTCCTTGTCATTTGGCCCATTCTTGCATCCAAGTGGGCCTCCATGTTCCATTTGGTGGTGGATCCAGTGGGCAATCATGGCAATCTTTTGAGCACATGCTTAGTCAGCACATGAATTCCATTCATATTCTTCTTCAATAGGTGTCAACATGGATGATGAATAGATCTTCTTCCCAGCTTGCAAGCTTTTGTCACAGCACCTTTCTCCATATGGTGAGATATTTTTTTCAAATGCAAAAAGAATGTATTCATGTGTATAACTGAGACAATCACAAATATCCATGGTTAGTCTAGCTAGTTTTAGGCAGGGCTGGGTCCCAGACCTCTGGCACTTTCATCAAGATCTGTTTCTTTCCATTTTCCCACAATAACTTTCTGTTTTAGCTCTTACTGGAGGACGGGATATGAATTAACAAATGACCAATAAAATGGGTGGGAGATTCCACAGTCTTCATCACTCACTATTATGAGGACTTCACGCAATGCCACTTTGGGGCATGAAAGTTTGAGAGCCATTATTAGAACTTGAGTTGAGAAGAAAGGCAATGTAAGTCCAATCCCACCTTGATCCTTGAACATCAGTGTTTATACAATTCCTTTTCTCCTCTCACCAGTGTAACTGAATTTTGTCTAGGTTCTTGACTAAGCAACAAGAAATAAATTTCAAGAGCACATCAGGTAACTAAGCAGTAATTTATTAAGGAATGGTGAGAAGAGAAATGGGAGAAAATAAGAGATCATAGGTTCCATGTAGAGAGGAAGGGGCTGGAGTGATAAAGAGGACCAATTTACAGAATACAATTTCCCATTATAGGTTATAAATGCCTAGGTTTTACTTGCATGAGTCCCAGCTGTTCGCTGTCTTGATTGATTACCCCAACAATCAATCCCTCAGGAGGGCCCTGTGATAAGGCCCCTGGAGAATATCCGGGGCTTCTCTTGGCTTCCAGAGGAAATTTTGTTCTAAATGAGAGAATCTATGAGAGCCTTCCAGCAGCCATCTTGGGGGTACCGATGTCCACGTGGACTTCTTGCCAGGTTCCAGATCCATCTATTGATTCTCTATTTTACTAGCCTGCATCACCAGGACATGAGGGTGCTTGACACATAAAAGAGAAACTTATTATTTTGGGCAGGGGAAGTGGGAGACGTACAGCAGGGCACACACAATAAGCAGATGGAACTGATTTACACTCACTCAAGCCACAGGCAGAATTTGCTAGTGTACATGAGTCCTCATTTGTAAAGGAAGGGCATTTTTTGGCTTTTCCATTTGGTGAGAAAGAAAATCCTAGTGTGGGAGGAGATGGAAGGAAGGAAGGAAGGAAGGAGGGACGGAGTAGGGAGGGAGGGAGGGAAATCAAGAAAAAGGAAAGGAAAGAGAGAGATAGAGGAAGGGAGGGAGAAGGGAGGATAAAAAGGAGAATGAAGACATCTGGAGGGCCCAGGCAGGTCTGAGCCAAGGAAGAAGTCAGGAATTTTCCTAAACAGTTCCTTTTCCCGACACTTTCTCTGCTCCTCCAAGGTTCTATGGACAACTGTTTTCTGGGGTTTTTCTTTTTTTGGTTTTCTGGGTTTTTTGTTTTTTGGTTGGTTGGTTGGTTGGTTGATTTATTTTGCCTTTTTTCCCCTTATTAGAGAAGTTGTGGATTTACAGAACAATAATGCAATGTATAAAATACAAGATTTCCATATACCACCCCACCACCAACACCTTGCATTGGTGTGGAACATGTGTTACAATTTATGACAGTACATTTTTATAATTGTACTAATAATTAAAGTCCATAGTTTAACTTAGGGCTCACTGTTTGTGTAGCTAGTTCCATGGATTTTTAAAATTTTTATTCTGTTACTATATATATACAGTCTAACATTTCCCCATTTTAATCATATTGCATTCACAATGCTGTGCTACCATCACCACAAATTTTAATAGTCCAATCATTGGTTTACCAGTCGCCAGACCACAGGGCTAACCTACTTGCAATGCCCCATGGGTCCTTAAATATGTAACAGAAGCTTGCAGTTGGAGTGGTGTGGCAGTTTGATATAGTTATGAATTCCAAAAATAGATATTGGATTATGCTTGTAAACTGGTCTGTTCCTCTGGGCATGATTAAGTTGTGATTAGGGCTTTGATTGGGCCATGTCGGTAGGATGTTGAGTCCCCTTTGTGGGCAGAGACTCAGAGATAAAACTACATGGCAGAACAGAGGAGTTAGTTGGAATTTTTATGTTGGAGTTCTGATGTGGAGTTTTAATGCTGGTGCCCGGGAGGAGCTTGGTTGTGAGGAAGGAGAGAAGGCACCAGGAAAAGAGACGAGCGGTTTGCCAGACAGTTTACAGCTGGCCTTGTGAAGAGAGACAAAGCCTAGAGAGCCTCATAGTCTACAGCTGACCTTGTGGAGGAAACTGAGGAGCTGAGCCCAGAGAGAAATGGAGCCCCGGGAAGAGAGGAGCCCAAGAAGCCTGGACCCTGGCAAACATCGGCAGCTGTCTTGCTCTAACACGTGACAACAAACTTTGGAGAAGGATGAAACTTATGCTTTATGGCCTGGTAACTGTAAGCTTCTACCCCAAATAAATATCCTTTATTGAAGAACAACAGATTTTTGGTATTTTACATCAGAACCCCTTTGGCTGACTAATACAAGTGGTCTCCACAGCCATCACCAACACATGGAATTCATCCCATTTGGCAGAATGCCCTCACCCACTCTCAGTCAGTAGGTGGCCATCTTTGGATGTATGGCTTCAGCAGTCCAACAGATTCCATCAGTCTTGAGTTTGGCAGATATATCTGTGAACCAAGCCATACCATCAGCTGGAATATCTTCAAACCAGGTGCCCCACTTAGCCAGGAAAGGGACAGGAGCAGCTCCTGTGGATTATTCTGCCCCTTGGGATAAAGCAGGTATTTTTTCATGGAGTTGGTTAATTCTCAAATGCTCTGGTCAGGCTCAGTCTTGGATTCACCATTTCCATTTAATGGTGGAGCTTTGCTAAGCCTATCCTACTTGATTAGTAGGATTACTGCATATCCACATGAAGATGGAAAGTTCTGGTGTTAGAGTCACATATGGCACATATGTGGGACAGCATAACAGTACCCTGCATGAACTGCCACCACCTTGGTGGCAGCAATGATATCAGGCACTGGAGGGGCCAAGGGTGGGACCTCAGCATTTAATCTGTGCTAAAGCAGACACAGAAGAACACACAAAGAATAGACAGTGAGCACAAAACAAACAGGGGAGGGGGGAGAAATAAATAAATCTTAAAACAAAAAAAGACGCATGTGCTTGTCTACACTCTATCTTGTCAGTTGAACTGTTCATTGCAGGCAAATGCATTGTAGCAGAGGGTCGGTAGTTAACTTTCCAAGACTGTGCCACTATGTTCTCTACATCTAAGTCTATATTAAACAGACACACCAACCAACCTGCATAACCCTGCTCTCGCTTTTGTCAGACCTATCTTTTTAATTCCCATATTTTGCTCTTGGAAAAAGACTTCATCTAAGTTGGTTATCAGCAACAACACCAGTAGTTCTACGTTGAGTGAAAACTGGTCTAACTGGGGGCCTGCAATAAGTCCAGACTGGATGGTGTTCCCTGATTGGGGGCCCCAGACTCTTCTCTGGAGTCATTTGTGAACTCTTCAGATACTGTGGTGTTTTGCAAGTGGCAGAGAAGCACACAGGCAGCCAGGAATCAGGGTATAGCTTCCCTACTCTTCCTAAAACCTCTCTCCCTCATCTGCAACCTTATCCACTGCACCAATTCATCCTTTTTAACAGGGTGGCTGCTTTCTTCCCTCATGTCTGCATATTGCCAGAGGGACGCCAAAACCTTAGCATCAAGCTCCCAGGGAGCTGGCACCACAATGTGATGAATGAACAGGCCATCCCTTACACTTCCATTATGCCATGCCCTGCTTTTTTTGGGAGGTGGGGGGAGGAGGATCCTGTTGACTACACTAAACTGTTGGTCAGAAGGGGAGATACCTGAAGAGAAGTCAATGCACTGCAGTACAGGTATCACCAGCAAAAGTATGACTCACTCAGGTTCTGATGGAAAGAAGTTTTACTCACATAGGGAAGAGACAGAGTAAGTTTCTCTTCACAAGTAGATGCCAGTTCTCCATAGACAGTGGGACTCAATCCATGGCCATTGCAGGTTCAGCACCACCCCCCTTCTTTTGTATGTGTACTGTAGTGGAAGAATCCCACCGTCTCCCCACCAGGGACATATAAACCACTGGGGCATGAGCTGCATGTTTAAAAAGATGCCCACCAGAGTCAGGGTGTCATCAGTGAATATTGACATATATTTGGGACAATAGGGAAAGGAATGTACTAGCAGTCTCCATATCTAATACATGATTGTGTTTTATCCCATAAGGGTGACACATCTGGTCCTGAGCACAGGATATATTTGAGGGTCCCAAGGAAAGGTGGTATGTCACATTAGGGCTGTCCTCTATCCCATGGAGAAACATGGTGAGCATGATACAGGTAGGGCAAAAGATCCGAAACAAAGAATGGAAGGGACATATTCAGAGAACCATAAGGAAACGTGCTTCCCTCAAAAATCATACATGAGAGTACTGAATATAAAGAAATAAAATAAGCTCGAATGATGAAGAGTTAGGAAAATCAAGATAATTAATCAAACAAATTAAGACTTAGGAGTCATTACACTATAAATGATGGGAGATTACTAGATTAGGGAAGAAAGGAGACTTTTGAGAAGTTTTTATTTGAATTTAGAAGAAAAAGTTAAAGGTTATTCTAGCAACAATGGTATAAGACTAAAGACATTATGAATATAATTTCAAAGGAAGATTTCAGAAATTATATATTGCCTCTAAAAAGAAGTGGGGGAAATTCTACTTTCCCATCCTTGTTCACACCATACCTTCTCCCTTCTGAGACAATAAAGCCTATTTCCACTTCCTCTATGAAGATTTTGCTGACCAATACAGTGGGAATTTTTTTCTCCCACTGTTGGGGATTTAATCATGTCTCCCACAAAAGGTAGTTCTGCTCCTAAACCCTGTTCCTGTGGGTGGGAACCCATTTGTAAATAGGACATTTGAAGATATTATTAGTTTGTGCCCATACTGAATGAGGGGAAGCCTTAATCCAATATGGCTGGAGTTCTTATAATCAAAGGAAATTAGACAAGTAGAGGAAGCCATGAGAGAATCAAGAAGCTGGAAGTCAACAGGACCCAGAAGAGAAAGAAGAAAATGCCCCGTGTGCATTGCCATGTTTTGGAAAAGCCAAGGAAACCCTAAGATTGTCAGCCAGCCAGAAGATACCAACCCTCGACAAGCCTTCTAGTCTCTGAAACTGTGAGCCAAAAATTCTTGTTGATAAGTCAACCCACAGTATGGTACTTATTTTAGTGGCCAAAAAACTAAAACACCCTCTTAGGATTTTAGTTTCAGAGTGGTAATAAGATTAAAAGTTTGGAGTAAATGAACTGAAATCAAAACATGTCCCTTGAAAATGCACCTTGAAAAGTGGGCATTTGCCTTACTCTCTAGGTCTCAAAGTATACATTTAACTATTCCAATTTTGTGTGGGATTAGGTCTCAGACTACATTTCTATGTCAATGCCAAAGAAAACTTCCTTAGAATTATTTTGAATATTTTAACTATTTTCTGCCAATGACATAAATATTATTATCACAGAACAGTTGCTGCAAATAGTCTTCTATATGATCCAGAGGACAGAATTTTATTTCTAGACATACTTTAAAAACTATCTGGCAGACAATTGGCCTCATTAAAATTCTCATTAGATAAATCCAGATGAGAAAGTATTTAAAATGTAAGCTTATTAGAAATATTTACTTCCAGAAACATTTATTTCTTTAAGTGCTATAGGATTTTTTCCTTACAATTCTTGTTCTTCAATATTTGAACTTCCTCAGAGTCTTTCCTTTTACTTAAAGCCTATGATATAAACACTAGACAAATGACTGCAATTCACTTGCATGACTTCTGAATTCAAGAGCAGCATAAATGATTCCAAAAAAAATTAGCAGCATAAATTATTCCAAAAACACATTTTAGTAATAACAGAATACATTAGTAATGTTTTTAAAACTCACTTAAATAATATGGTTTACCCTATAAATTAAAACTGAACAGAAGAAATGGATTATTAGACTCTAAAATAAAATAATGTTTACAGTTTTTGCACTGGGCATTCCTTGTGTATTAAACAAATTACATGAGCAAGAATTATCATTTCAAACTCCTGATATGCTTTTTAGTTTCCTTTTGATTCTTAGAAAACTAAAAATATCAATGTAAAGGTTATATATGTCTTATCAGTTATATTCAACGAAGACAACTGCAGGAAATCTTATGTAACATCAACCTGGCATTATTAGGCATTTAATGAAAACAATAATTCAAATTATATAGATTTTAAGTGTTCATATTTTATACTGTTTCCAAAAGCTATACACTTTTAGGCAGGAAAGGACTCAAAAACTTAAAGAAGAAATGAGACAGAAAAGAGAAATTCCAACATAGGAGCGCTGCAAGGTAGATTGCTAAGATGATTGTGAAGAGAAAGCTCAAGATAAAAGAAAGCAACTCTTGAGATTGGAGCAGAGCAACAGAGCTCGGAGCAGGGTCCCAATTTAAATATATAATCTGATTCATTTACTGTTTGAGAAAATATTTATAATTCTGACAAATAATTTAGGATCAAATTGGTAAAAAACAATGAATGGGAATAAAAGGTATTTATTAACCTAATGGGGGGGAAATTAGATAAATAAAAAGGTGAAATCATATTAAACTATATCACTCAATTAGGAACAATATACTATATCTTTATATAAGAAGAAATATTGACTATTGGTTTAATAAAATTATTATATAACTCTATTGATAAGATGAGGGGAGAAAAAGGTATGTTTTGAGGAGGGTTGTTGAATAGTGAGAGAGCTATATCCTTCTCTTACATGACATTTAATGGAAATATCTATGACAGAAAAACATGAAGTAGCATATTATTTAGAAATATGAAAGTAAATTCTTTCATAAAAAAAAACAGTAAAAAGAATTGAAAGTGGTTGAGGAGTAAGTTTATGGTAGAAACTTAAATCAGTATTTTTGAGGAAGAATATTTCAGTTCCAAAAATTGGAAATCGCAACTTTTTTTTACATCTGTGTCCAGCAAAAATAATTGAAACTGGGGATTGTGGGAACATGGCATTAGATTAGGCAGATAAGGCTCAGTGCTCTCACAAAAACAATAGAGAAAGAGCTTAAACCTGCCCAAGGGACCTGCTTTGGGGATCAGCAGATGAAAACAGTGCTTCACAACTCCCAGGAGGGTGAGGGACAGAAAGGAGGAACTCAAAACAACAAACTGTGAATTACTAAACTGGCTGCTGGGATGTGTTCCCCTCCCATACCCCTGAGATATTCAGTAGGGGTTAAAACTCCTGGCGCATTGCAGGTGACTGAGAGGAGAGCAGACATCTTCCTCCCTGCCAGCTGTTACAAGGGAAAAGGGAGGAGGAGTTGGGGGGTTTTCTTCAGTGAAGAGCCCTATTTGAATCTCAGCTCTGGCCAGACAAAAACAAAGGAAAACTGAGAGAGACACATCTCCATGGAAAGGTACGCCAACGAACGCCATCTACTGGCCAGTCTGGAAACTACATGAGCATGAATTGCTTTTAGAGACCTCTTCACCCCACCCCTGGGAGAAAGTCTGCGCATCATTAGTGAGTCCGTGGAATGATTTTGGTAACTTAAGCTGAGTAATTTTAAAGACTTATGATAAGTTGAACCAAATATCAAAGAGCTGTGGGAAAAAAAATAACAATGGGCAAGAGAGAAATTGGCCATTAGAGCAAATTCACCAACATATCAGATACCTAGACATGAGGAAAAATTACAAGCCATACTAGGAAACAGGAAGAGATGGCACAGCCAAAGGAACAAACAAAACATCCTGAAGAGATTCAAGATTTAAGACAATCTATGATAAACAACTCCCCTGAATGAATTTAAAGAATTAAAAGAAAATATGACTAAAGAGATAAAGGATATTAAGACGATACTGAGTGAGTATAAAGAACAATTTGAAAGTCTGCAAAGAAAAGTAACAGACCTTATGGGAATGAAAGACATGATGGATGAGATTAAATATACATTAGAGGCACATAAGAGCAGATTTGAACTGCTTAAAGACAGAATTAGTGATTTTGAAGACACAACATCTAAACGGGAAAAGACAGGAAACAGAAAGAGAAGAGAATGAAAAAATGGAACAGTGTCTCAGGGAATTGAATGACAACATGAAATGCAAAAACATACGCATTATCGGTGTTCCAGAAGGAAAAGAAAATGGAAAAGGGGCAGAAAGAATATTTGAGGAAATAATGACTGAAAACTTCCCTACCCTTATGAAAGACATAAATATCAATATCCAAGAAGGACAATGCACCACAGACAGAATAAATCTGAATAGACTTACCCCAAGACATCTACTATCCAGAATGACAAATATCAGAGATAAAGAGAAGATTTTGAAAGAAGCAAGAGAAAAAAAAAAGCAGCACATACAAAGGAAATGTGATAAGGGTAAATGCCAACCTCTCTTCACAAACCATACAGGAAAGAAGAAATTGGCATATCATTTAAGGTATTGAAAGAGAAAAAATACCAGCCAAGAATTTTGTATCCAGCAAAGCTGTCCTTCAAAAATGAAAGGAGTTCAAAGTCTTCACAGACAAGCAAAAACTGACAGAACATGTTACAAAAGAGCAGAATTACAAGAGATACTAAAAGGAGTGCTGCAGCCAGAAAAGAAAAAACAAGGGCAGAAAACTTGGAGAAGAGTGTAAAAATGAAGAATATTAGAAAGGGTAAAAAAATAGGCTATAGTATGATATGACAACAGAAAGCCAAATGTCAAAATGGAAGTAAGTAATTCTTTACAGTTATAACATTGAATGTTAATAGCTTGAACTCCCCAATCAAAAGGCACATACTGATAGAATGGACTGAAAAATATAACCTGTGGCAGCCATCAACGGAGGTGCTTAGCTCTCGTCAAGACCGACTACAAGACAAGGTCCGTGGCTGGTCAAGAAGGGATTAAGGATACCCGACTTGTGGAGGAGGACTAAGCACTTCAGGACTTGGGGCCTAATTTCACCCTGTTTATATTCTTATAAAGTCCATTTTTTGAGCTCCTTGAGAAATATGCCTCATCGGGCACTGGACTGGTTAGTCAATAACGGGCAACTGGACCCCCCCCCCTCTCTCCTTCTGCGGCA
>JAQZBX010029527.1:0-27252 GCA_029593785.1 Cabassous unicinctus | reverse complement strand
AAAAAAAAAAAAAAAGAAAACAGAAAAGACAAGATAGGACTCGAAACCAGTAATATTAAGGACTAATAAAAAAAAAGGTGGAATGTAAGCACCACAAGAGAAAGCAGGAGATAGAAAGATGAAGGAAGGAAAAGAGATTCATTGGTAGAAAAAATCAGTATACACAGAAAATGGGAAATCAAGGTAGGAGAAGCACAGCAAAGAAGAAAGAAGCTATCAGCACCTAATTTTAAAAAAGGGGAGGGGGCAAGGAAAGAGGAAAGAAAAACAAGAAACAAAGCAACAGCAACAACAAAAAATTAAAACAAAAAACTGAAACAAGCACTTAAGCAAGCAGTCAAACAAAGCTAAGGAAGAACAGCATTCCTTCTTGGGTCCTTGTGGAGGCTCTCAGGCTGCCTGTGTTCAGCAATCAATTACCCTGCAGGCTTCTCACTGCAGGTTTGAGGTGGGTTTTGGTAAGTAAACTAAATTAAATTTTTTTAAATTAACCTTTTTTTTTTTTTGAAAAATAAGGGACACAAAATAAGCTAGTACAAAAATAATGTTTATGTTTTTCCTGTGCTACAGTATTACCTGGATGTTAGATATCCCTGTGGTTCACCACTCTTAGAGGAGTCAGAAATTGAACCAGGGGCCTCATACATTCAAGGCAGAAATTCCTCCCATGATGTACTCCTCCAACTGTGTCAGCCAGCTTTTCAGAAAGCCATTCATTCACTTTCCCCAAGCATATTTTACTCTTTCAGAGCATCTGGATTCAGCAGACTGTATGAGCAGATCCCCCCTCCCTTCTCCTGGTCAGGTTGAGTTCTCTTTTGAAATTCAAATGGGACCTTGATGGCTAAGTACACTGCACCAAAGTGATTTTTCAAGCCTCTTCTAGAACACCCCCTCCTCCCAGGGGACCCTAAATAGGCTCTTGAAAACTTATTAAGCACTGTCCCCTGCCTGACTCCCATAAGGGAGTTGAAATTCTGATACTCCTCAGCATGGAATTATTAACTTGGTTGACTCCACCATCTCTGTGGCCAAGCCTCTGTATCCCAGGGTGTTTAGGTAAATCAGGCTTCCTCAGCAGATTTTCCTCTCCCCTCATCCTGGTGCCACATTGAGCTGGATGGTATGCTACCCAAAGCTCTAAGGGGGTCCAGGCAAACAAACCCACATAAAGGAAACCCCTCTCTGCCCTTTTCCAGAACCCTTCCACTCTTGGAGAATGCTCCCTCTCAATTGGGTGGCTGGCACGATTTGGGGCTCCCCCTTGCTCTTTGTCCTGAGGGTGGGGCTTAGCCTTCTATGGTTTCCATGGGGCTAAAAACTCACAGTTTTATCCTGAGGAATCTATCCTCCTGTCCAGCTCCCTTCAGATCAATGCCCCAAAGGCTCCTGCTCTGTGGGCTCCCAGAACAGCTCACTTGGGCTAGATCCTGTCACCAATCAGCAGTCTTTTGCAAGAGAGATGTTGAGTGCCCACTTAAAGTAATTCCATCTTGACCCTGACCTCAAAAGTGTTTTTATACATTAATGTGTTATACTAATGAGCAATCTGAGGAGGAACTCAGAGAAAAATTTCCATTTACAATTATGATAAAAATAATTGAATATTTAGGAATAAATTTAACAAAGGCTATAAAGTACATGCATATAGAAAGCCCTAAAACATAGTTAAAATAAAGATGAGCTAAATAAATGGAAGGATATTCCATGTTTATGGGTTGGAAGATTAAATATCTTTAAGGAGTCATTTCTACCCAAACTGAACTATAGTTTTAACACAATCCAAATAAATATTACTACTGCCTACTTTGTAGATTTGAAAAAGACAAAATTCAAATTTTTCTGAAACTCAAAGTGCCCCCAAATATCCAAATATGTATTTTAAAATATGAGCAAAGAATCAGATCTCTCACTTCCAGATATTAAAGAATATTATCTAGGTACAGTGATAAAAACAGCTTGGTACCTATATATAGATTGACCAATAGAATCAAATTGTGAGTTTGGAACAAGACTCTCACATCTATGGTCAAGTGATTTTTCACAAGGCTGTCAAATGCACTCACCTGGGTAAGAACAGCCTGTTCCACAGAAGGTGCTAGGAAAACTAGATATCCGTATATAAAAGAAAGAGGACTCTTATCTCACACCTTAATAAAAAATGAACTCAAAATGGATCAAGGACATAAATATAAAAAACTAGAACTATAAAACTCCTAGAATAAAATGGAGGTCAACATCATCAAGACTTTGTGGTAGGCTGTGGTTCCTTGGACCTTACACCCAAACACGAGCAATGAAAATAAAAGTAGATATATGTGACTTACTCAAAATTAAATACTTCTGTGTTTAAAGCAATTTTGTTAAGAAGGTGAAAAGGCAGCCAACTCAAAAGAAAAATATCATCAGAAAAAACATTTTTGAAAAGGGTTAAATATCCATGTTATAAAATAACTCACAGAACTTGACAAGATAGCAAGCAAGCCAATTAAAAATTGGCCAAAAGACTTGAATCAACATTTTTCTAAAGAGAAATTCAAAAGTTCAAAAGAATCATGATAAGCTGCTCAACATCACTAGCTATTAGGAAAATTCAGATCAAAACTACAATAAGATATCATTTCATACCACACAGAATGGTCATTATCTCTTTTAAAAAAAGAAAACTACAAGAGCTGGAGAGGATGTGGAGAAACAGGAACACTCCACTGTGGGTGGGAGAGTAAAATGGTAAGATCTCTGTAGAATTTAGTTTATTAGGTCCTTAGGAAGCTAAATATAGAACTCTCATATTATCTTGTAATCCCAGTATAAGGAATTTATTCAGAAGAACTGAAATAAAAGACATGAACATATACTTCCACACCAATGTTCATAGCAGTATTATTCACAATTGCTAAATGATTGAAACCACCTAAGTGTTCTTCAACTGATTAATGGATAAACCAAATATAATGCATTATACACACACACACACATACACATACATAAACATATGATAGAATACTATTCAGGTGTAAGAAGAAATGAATTGGAGAAGCACATGACAACATGGAGGAAACTTAAGAACATTCTGCTGATTGAAAGAAGCCAGACACAAAAGGACAAATATTGTTATGGTCTCACTGATGTAAACTAAATGCAATGAGTAGACTTATGGAGTTGGACAATGGACTGTAGGTTGGTGGGAAATAGAATTTGGGTTGAGAAGGGGAGCTGAAGTTAGATGTATATAGAATGTTTAATAAGGTCAATTGTAAATATGTGGTAAAGGGTGGAGTCAGTGGCACATTATAATGAGTATAACAAACACTTTTGATTTATGGATGTGATTGTGGCTAAATCAGTCTAGGGAGGTTAAGGTTAATTGGAGGACACATGGAGGATAATATAGGGATGTATAACAATGATTTTTCATTGATTTCATTAATGAGGGTTGTGGTTAATAATAAATGTACAGGATTGCTCATCTACTACAAGATATTAAGAATATGACAATAATGCAAAAATTCTCGCTGCCCTGATTTTGTGATAATCAGGGTAGACTAAACATTTGCTATATTAGAAATCATGCATGTGTCCCTAGACCTAGTTTTTCTTCCTAGATCTGGTTTTTAGAATGCTGGTGATAAACTAAGCCTGATTTATTATATGACCATCCTGTATGAGAAAATACTGTAACTTTGGATATCTTTGGTAAACCTTAGAAGATATTGTAGAGAGACAGATGTGGCTCAGGGTGGTTGGGCATCCATCTCCCATATGGAGGGACCTGGGTTCAAGCCCCAGGACCACCCAGTAAAAATTAAAAAAAGAAAAATATAGAAGCTGCATGGGCCACCAGGTTCTGTGTGCAGGTGCACCAGCAGGCCCCATGAGTGGGTGAGCCACCATGCCCCATGTGTGGGTGTGCCTCCAGGCCCTGTGAGCTTGTGTACACTGCCAGGCCCCACAAGTGTGTGAGCCACCAGGTCCCATGTATGGATGCACCACCAAGCTTCATGTGTGGGTCCACTGCCAGGCCCCATGCACAGGTGCACCACCAGGCCCTGTGAGTGGGTTAGCCATCAGGCCCTGTCAGTGGGTGAGCTGCCAGGCCCCATGAGTGGGCAAGCCACCTGGTCCCATCCTCAGGTGCACCACCAGGCCCTATGAGCAGGTGAGCCACCAGGCCCCCTGAGACACACAGCAAGATGATGACATAACAGGAGAGTGACACAAGGGAGAGGCAAGATGAGATGAACCAAAAAAACAGGAACTAAGTTGGTGCAGGCAGTAGGATGCCTCTCTCCCACATCAGAGATTCTGAAGATTGAATCCCAGTGAAGACTGGAGGAGAAGGATGAGAAGAGAGGGCAGGAAATGAACACAGAGAGATGCCGAGCAAATGGACACAGAAACAGCAAAAACGGGTCAGGGGGGGAGGTAAAAATGGATAAAAGTAAATAAAGAAAGAAATCCTTAAAAAATGTATAGGGGAGGAAGATATGGACAGTAGTAATACTTTGATGATACTCTTTCATGATTTGTTAACAAATGTTTCATAACAATGCAGGGTGTTTGGGGGGGGTGATGTGTGGGAGCCCTGTATGATGTTGCATGTTTCTTTTGTACAGTCATGATGTTTGCTGAACACTTATAGTTTATGTATATTCATGTATGAATGATATACTTCAATAAAATGTTTTTTTTAAATATGATGATACATGGAAAAATATACCTAATGTAAATTATAGACTATAATCAATAATATTGTAATATTTTTGTTGGAAAAGCAAGCAAAGTACTATAACAAGGCTAACAGTCAAAAAAGAATGTGGGGTTTAATTTCATGGGATATAAATATGATAAGCAGTTTTTCTCTTCTTCATTGTCTCTATTAACAAGGAGATATTGATCATGCCATTTCACCAATCTATGCTCATCAGTGCATCTTTCTGAGCACAGGAGGAATAATTGAATTTCTTTTGGAGATTTGATGAGATAAAAGTGCCAGGATAGAACATTTTTGGAGTGATATCTCCATGATTTAATCTGCCTTTTGTCTGTTAATTTAGTTTTTGAATTGAAATAAAGTTTGAGTTTTAAAAATTCCCCCAAATCACCTGATATTTCATACTTAATATTGATGGTGTAAGACATCATCTCCCCATAATTTTAGTGAAAACAAGAATTGAAGATGGTAGAGTCCACCTTGAATATCCTGAAAAAATAGTGACACTGCCATATTTGACAGAAGAACATTCCCACCATTGTAGTTTCAACCACAGTCCTACAAATTACCAGAGTTCACCTCTTCCTTCCTAGGTACCAGGCTCCAATGTTAACTACACCCTTAGCAACATTTTTCCTTTTCCTGTCAAACTCCAAATTAAGTAAGTGATCTTAGAGACCATTTCATGATTGCATCATGGGCTGTAGCATGATTGGATTAGATACCCTTGGGATGTTATGCTTTCTTCCTTGTCATTACATTCTTTATTTATGAATTTAGGGACCAGGAATGACCATGTGGCTTAATACAGGGGCAATGTGGGCAGCACTGCATATATTTCATAAGTTTGTAATATACTTTATTGTGTACTTCCTGGTGCTTTCTCCATATGCATTTATGGAATTCTGCATGTTTGTGTACATATCAATATATATATATATATACCATCTGCCATGGAATTGCAAAGATTTTCTGTAAAGCCCACCCATGTTGTTAAATAGTTTGGCTTTGTGGGTCATGCAGGCTCTTTCACAACTATTGGATTCTGCCATTTTGACAGTAAGTAGGCATAGACCATAAATAAATGACCAAGGGAGAGGTGTTCCCTCTGAAAACCATTATTTACAAAAACAAAAAACAGCATATTGAGCCTCAGGACCATAGTTTGTGGGCCTCTGTTCAATCTAACACATCAAGAATTTAGTTTGTTATTCTAATCTTCCAATTCCCAGTTTCTCTTTTTGGACTCCATGTGACAATTATCACACAACACATGACAAATACCAAGAAGACTGTTGCCATGATGATTTCTTTTTTTCTTTTTTTTCCAAATCATAAGCTTTCATGCTCAAACAAAGTAACACAAAGTGAGACGCAACTATGAAGAAAGCTAAATGAAAAATCATGTCAGGAAAGTAGAATCAGATTTGTGGTTCAGTAAGCTTGTAGCTTCAATCAGCAGAAAATCCCTGTGAAAACTGCCCCACTAAACAGGTAGATTTGGGATTTTCCTTTGTTTCAGTTTGTGAAACCTGCTGGGAGCAATATAACAGAAATTGGTTATTTATTATGATTGGAATTTATTAGGTTAAAATATTTTAAATATGCACTGACAAATTGTCCTAATTAAAGCATCATCAGAGATGCTGTCTCACTAAAGATGGGCTTCTGGCAATCCTGGTCTGCCATGTGGCAAGAAACAATGGTGGTTCTGCTGTCTGGGTATCTGCCTTCTCTTCCATGCTTACTTCTCCTTGAGCTCAGGTGTAGGTTGTCAAGCATATGGCTCATACCTCCCCTCTCCCCAAGGCTCCTCTTTCAGCCTCTTGGTGGCCTCTTTACATGCCTCTGATCTCTGCTGATTCCAGACTCCAGCCTCCATGACCTCTCGCTCATCCTATCAGAGTTTCTCTGCATCTGCCACTTTTGTCTGTGTCTGTGTCTTTTTAGTATTCTTTTTAAAAAGGACTCAAATGAGAGGATTAAGACCCACCCTCAGTCCTGGAATCTACTCAAAGTCCCATCTATTATTCATTTACATCATTTACAGGTACAGGATTGGGCTCATTGAAAGAATAGGATTTTGGTTGGACAGCAAAATACTCAACCCAGAATTTCCTTGAAAAGGAATCTCGTAATAGTAGAGCTGCTCTAAGGTTGATCGATTCACTGTCTGTATGATTTCCTCTAGATCTTTTCTTTTTTTAAAGATACTTTTTATTTTTTAAAAAAAATATTTAGATTACATAAATGTTACTTAAAAAAAGAGAGGATTCCCATATGCTCCACTCTCTACATCTCCCACATTAACATCCCTCATTAGTGTGGTACATTTGTTACAATTGATGAACACATTTTTGGCCATTGACACTAGCATGGATTATAGTTTATGTTGTAGTTTACACTCTCTCCCACACAATTTTGTAGGTAATGGCAAGATATATAATGGCCTATATCTGTCATTGAAATGTCTTTTAACTTTTGTATTTGATGTACATTGGTTTTTCTGTGAGGCTGACTCCTCTCCTTATCCCCTGCTGCCTGCCTGTGTTTCACTCATCACCTGCAGGGGGTGTCTACATCTAGGACACAGGTGGAAATTTTCTATCTTATATCTTCTCAGAAGGGAGAAGCAACTTTCCAAGGCTCACAGAAAACTGCCTTCTCCCTGCATCTCCAGATTATAATCCATCAGTTGAGGATTTGACAGGTGTCTTCTTTGGCCTCAGAGCAACAGCTGGGTGAATGATTATATAGATTGAGTTTCAAAACATGAATGGGATTTTAGAAGTGTCTTAAAATGCCACTAGCATTGTTGTAGGGTAGTCTCAGCTACAAACTCACAGGTGGCTGTAGAAAAGTATGTAACCAGAGGAGCTCAGATCAGGGAGGTCCTTAGAGGTTACCACATCCTGGGTTAGCATCTTCTGGGGCACAGTAGAGGGTAATTCTGTAGAAACAGCACTGCTACCAGCAGCCCAGCTCCAAATCCAAGCCTGCCTCTTTCTTGGACAAATCACTTAGCATCCCTCTGCCTCTGATTTCAAATCTACAAAATGGAAGCCAGTATAAATGCCAACCTCCTAGGGTTGCTGAAAGAATAGACATTTAGGAACTGCACAGTGATCCTAGCATTCACATTATTTCCAGTTGGGTAAGTGGAGGCTCATACACATAGTCTCACAGCAGGTCTATAGCAGATAAAAAAACAGGGCTCAGATATCCTGAATCCATTCATCAGTGTCTCTTGCCTCTCATGCCATCCCCCTTAATTTCAATTTCCCTCCTGTAAAAGAGATATGTGTACCACAACACAGTTATGAGAAATAGAATATATTAAACCACTGTTTTCACTTACTGGACAAGAAGCCATGCAGTTTGGGGATCCTTGAAAGAATGACACAAATGAGGTGATTGCACCCAGTGTGTGTTCTGGAAAATTTTGCGGGCTCAGTGCAGCCAAGGTGGGTCTGGCAGTGTCCCTGAGTTCAGGTCATGGGGCTGGGAGAATAGGAAGAAGGAACAATTCCACTTGAAAGCACAGTGGCAGAGGGAGAGATTTGCATGGAGAGGAAAGAGCTGTAGAGAGAGAGAAGGCTTAGGAGCTCTGCAGAGGGATTCCTTCATGCATTTGGCTAAACCCAGCATGTGTACAAGGGTCCTACCAAAGGACTCAGAAGGCAACATGAGACAGCAATAGGCAGCACAATCCTCAAGGCACACCTGAAACTGGGAGGGATTCATATTTCCACCAGGCAGAATGGAAGAAGTTCCCAGTTAGTGGTCATTGGGCAAAGTGCTCAGAAGGCATTGCCTCTGAGGTGGGGAGGAATTAGCCCTGTATTAAAGGTTGCTCTGGACTAACCTAATGAAGATTAAAAGCAAGACATCATCAAAGTGTTTCCCAGAACAAAGTTAGAATACTGAAAGGAATGCAGCAAGGATAGATGATAAGTTATGTGAGTAGAGGGAGAGGGCTGGGAATGCCACAGGAACTGGGAGTTGGAGGAATTCTGTATTTAAGCAATCAGAATATTCAAGAACTTTTTACTTTGTAATTCCAATTCTAGCATCTTCTCCAAAATCTAATTACACCTATGCGCACAGTCATCTCTATAAGGATGTTAAGAATGCTGTTGTTTGTAACATCAAAAGACAGGACACTTCCTATGCAGCACATAGCAGTTAAATCACTTATGGCAAATCCACAAAAAGGAGCAAGGTGCAGCCTTGAAAGAATGGGAGTTATCTGTATATGTTGATAAGAACCAACCTGAGCTCCAAAGAAAATGGCTGTGGAAATATTAAGGTGCATGTTTGTCCTTAGACCTATGCTGTCCAGGTCAGTAACCATCAGGCATATGTCTGGACTGAGAGGGGCAGTAAGTGTTAGGTGGAGATTGCAAATATATGGTATGAAAAGAGAATGAAAAATATCTCTTTAGTATATTTTGTCTTTATGACATGTTAAATGATAGCATTTTAGATATATTAAATTCAATGAAATAGATTATTACAATTAATTTGATATATTGCCTTTAACTTTTTTGTAGTTTCTCCTAGAAAATTTAAAATACATATGTGAATTTTGTTATATATCTGAATGGTAACACTGGGTGTGAGTGGGCTACCACAAGCCATATTTGAATGATGCATAGAAAATTTCCGCAAGATAGACAAGAAACATTTATTTATTTATTTATTTTTATTTTTATTTTTTTTTATTGTGGGTAAAAATTAAAATTTTTCACAATACATACCAACATTTGTAAGATGATATATAAATACATATGCAAATATGTGCATTTGCTTACGTAAGTATTATATATATATATGTATATTAAAGGTGCTTAGATTACCTAATTATTACTCAGAAATTACAGGAATTCCCATGTTCCTCACCTCCCACACCTCCCACAACATCCCACACCAACATCCTACATCAGTGTGGCACATTGCCCCCAATGGATATACACATCCTGGGGCCTTGCCACCAAGCATAGAACACATTTCACATCATAGACCACCCTCTCTACCATACAGTTCTGCGTGGTATATGCTGATGCAAAATGGCCTACATCTGTCGCTGCAACGCCACTCAGGACAACCCCCAAGTCCCGAAAAAGCCCCTGTATTTCAACTGCCGTTCCCCTCCCTGCCCCGAAAACGTCCAGTGGCCTCAGGCTCCACCTCACTGTTACAATTTCTTCCATTGCTTGAATCACAATATGTCTACAACAGAACACCACCAAGTCCACTCTAGTCCATAGCTCCTCCCCCAATCCTGAGGAGTTTGGGATGGTGATGTCCACCCCACCTCCAAGTGAGAGGGGGCTTATATCCCATGGATACAGTGGATGGGATTATCCTGCCTGCAGCTGCAGGCCCTCTCCATTCCCTGGGATGGCCGTTGCCCATAGTCGTCTCCTTGCCAGGTGACTTGGATGAGTCCATTGAGCTGTAGGGTAGGAGTTGCAGCTCCACCGAGATTCCAGGCACAGTTGGCACATAGGTAGGCCAGAGGCTCCAGTCTCTGGAAGTACACCTAAAAACTCTAGCATCACATATAGGTTTGAATAGAAGGGACTGATGGACCATGTGCAGGGAGGACTTATTTGAGTCCAACTCTGTCACTCTCAGGAGCACAGATTCCAAAGAAGAGCCCACTAATAAGTCATCAATCTCTGGGGCTATCCCCACTTATATAGGACCTGGGTGTCTCCAGAGCCCTCAGGAGCCCCTCTGTGTGGGGTCATAGCCACTTTGGTGTTCTATGAGATCCTACTCAGTTCTGCGTATGCATTACCATTGGGATGACCTCCTGACACTCTTTGAAGAATCTTAGCCACATGAACTCATTTCTCTTTACCTTTTCCCCCTTTTATTCAATGTCTTTTTCCAATCGTGTTGCCAGTTGGCACTTGGTATTAATCCCTCATTGCTAGGGAGGCTCATCTCCAGGAGTCATGTCCCACGGTGGGGGAAAGGTAATGCATTCATATGCTGAGTTTGGCTTAGAGAGAGGCCACATTTGAGCAACAAGAGGCTCTCAGGTGGCAACCGTTAGGCACCCCATAACAGTAGGCTATGTTTCAATTACAAGAGCAAGGACTCATAAGGCTAGTCATCAATAACCAGAACCCATCAGTGGGCAATCCTCTTTTGCCAGACACTGCCTCTGCACTTAGGGGACTGCTGCTGCTCCCTTGGAGAATGTGGCAGAGCTCTCCAGGCTGGGAATTCAGATTCCCTTATTTATTGAGTGATTTTCTACCCTCTGTGACCATGCCCCACCCCTTGATCATTTGAACAATTTTATATATCTTTCATGTATATTCAGATGAACTTCTTACCATGAATCCCCCATCCCAGACACCCCCCACCAATGAACCTCTGCAGCCCTCATTGTAACTCTTCTGTGATCCAAACCTTCCTTGAACATGAAGCCCATATAATAACAACATGCAATTAATAAGAAAAAGAAATAATAATGATAAGCTTAAATGCAAGAGATAAGTACAAGGAAACTCAAAAGAAAAAAAAATAAAATAAGCTAAAAATAAAATATAATTAGCAGATTGGGACATTCAAAAAAATGGGAAAAACAAACAAAAAATCCTTTTTTAAAACAAATTATTCTTTTTTCCTTTTATCATTATATTATCAGATGTCCAGTGTACTGTGACACCTTCCCCCTCTCATTCCCCAGTGTCTCCGAAATTTTGATTTAATTTTCAAAGAAGTTTTAGGTCCCAGAAGAGTCACACATGGAATACTAGAGACTCCCACATACCCAAACTCCCTACCCTTTCCCCACCCCATATTAAAACCTTTTTTAAAAAATGGATGTTAGTATTGTCTTAACTGTTATACAGATAGTAAAGTATAACAAGTAAACATTGTCAATGGTTTACAGTATAGTTTACAATTTAGACTGTACAGTTTAATAATTTTTGATGATATTTACCATGTCCTGTGTCCATTACTGTAAGGTAATGAAAAACATTTCCCATGACCAGTAAATACCTCATTTGATTTTAACTGTTCCTTCCACCCCATCCCCCTGTGGCATATGACACTCCTCTGTCTTGACTCCTGGAATAACAAGATTCATAGTTACATGACCTGGTTGTTCCAACCTGCCCTTTCTAATCTACCCACCTGTCAACCGTGCACCACCAAACCCAGTAGTATCACTACCCACCTGTCCTATCCTTCAATATGCAACAATACTCTATCACTTTACCATAGCAAATGTCCAAATGGGTGATGGCTCACAGCCTATTCTTCTCTTTCTCTCCTTTGTTAACCTATCTTTCAGACAATGGTTCTCAGAGACTGCTCTCTTTCTTCAGTTCAAATCTGTGAGGTCATATACTGTTCATACTCACAAGAAACATTTAACAGTCATTGTTTCTTGTGGACAACAAAGTATCTGAGAGGGAGGAAGATTTATTTTATGATATTTCTTTGAAGTTTGAATAAAGAAAAAGACCCTGCAGTGAGTTTGAATAAAAAGGGAACTAAATAGTTTGGCAGAGTGCTAGGGCTTTACACTTTGTAAAGTGATTTTTCATCAACTATAGACTTTGGATTAAGAGGGATCAGATTTTAAGGTCAATTGGATGTGAGCAGAAGGACTGTGTGGGGCTTTGAACAGGCTGCTTAGATGGATCTGACCCAGCTGTGAGGGCTGCTTTGCCCTTGCTCCTGTTCTCCTTCCTGCCATCTTAAAACAGACATGATTGCAGATCCAGGCTGGACCTCTAGAAGCCATCTTGGACCATAAGAGAGTTTTAAGGATGGAATTCCACATACCAAGATGTTGGTTCAGAAAGAAAAATAATTGCTGAACTTCCATCTTAGGCAGTCCAGGGTCAGTAACCACTGCCAACATCTAGTCCTTCTACATGGTGAGAAGAAAAGAAATTTTTATCCTATTTGTGCCACTATTTTGGGTTTTCTGCAAATTATAAAATATAATCATAACTAAAGTATATTTGATGCTGAATGACTGTGAGACCTTGGAGCATATGAGTCACAGCTCTGGGACATATATCCATTGGCATAGGGCCAGAGGGAGGGGTGAGGGTGGTTCATGTGATATCTGAAGAAGGCTTGGTTTGGGGGGCTTGGAAATGATGAGGGAATCAACTTTGGGAGTGGATGGTGCAGAATCCAACTGGGAAATCTCAGCCCCTGCCCTCACAGGATTATGTCAGAAGTTTGTAAAAACATGGGTGTCAATTGTACCAGGACATTACAATGTCTTGGGGTCTCTGAAGCTTTAGTAATTTGGGAGGTACCAGTTTCATGAATTTAATACAAAATTACTCAAAAAATTCCTGTAACACCTCTGGCAATGGGGTCCTTGGATCTTAATCCTCATGTCATTTCTATAGGTTCATTCATCACCCTTCCTTCCTTTGTAGTCCAACATCATAACATCACCCTTCCTTCCTTTGTAGTCCAACATCATAACATAATCTCTAAGGGCTAGGGCAGGACATGCTTGTTCACACATCCTCCAGTCAGCAATCCTATTCCCAGCTTTTCTGTCCCAACACCTCACAATTTACAGTGACTCATTTCTAACATTGTCTCTTCTACAAACTCTGCTTGGATTTGTACATTCTCTGGAAAGGTGACTTTCTGCATTCTCATAAGAGCTCCTCCTCATCTCTATGTCAGCATTTACCTTGTTGATACACCAGCTCTACTCCCTGCCAGCTGTAAGTGGCAAGAAGGCATGGAGGAGGCCCAAAGTGCTCTCCCATGTTTCAGTATACATGGAAGCAATTCTGTAAATGTCAGTTGAATCACCGTGTGAAGCTGAAGCAGCTGAAAGAAACAAGGCTTAGATATAATTCCTGGGATGCCCTGAGCTCATGAAGAGAAGAAGTTCACTTCAACCAACTTAACCCAGGCATGAAAAATAAGTGACATTGGGGCTGGGAACCCTGCCTGTGCACTGAATTTCCTCAACAACTTTTTTGACAAGTAGTCATCTCTGGGCCTTCCAGCCAGCATTTCCACCCTGGGAGGAGGCAGATGGATAGCATAGCACCATCACTGTGTAAAGGAAGACATTGAGGTAAACCTCCTCACCCATGCCTGATGCTTGGGTATGTACCCATTCTTTGCTCTACATCTGGGTTGCTGAGGCTGTGATGAGACAGCCTGGATCTTGTCCACTTAATCACCCTTGTGACATCCAATCAGCAGTGTAAGACTTCACCAAAGATATTCTATATATTCTGTTCATAACAGACTCCCGAGGATGCTCCTTCCACCCAATGATAGCCTCACTGGGACCTTCTTCACCCAGGAACAGTCCAAGGGCATGCTCATTTTAGAGCTCCCTCTTTTGTCAACTTTCATTGCTCTTCCCTTAACCCACCCATATTGGATTTGTCTTCAAAATAGTGCCCAGAGAACAAATCCTTAGGGTCTTCAGATAAAGCTCAAACTTTGGTGTCAGCTTCACTTAGACTATCCACAACTTTAGTTAATTTGAGCAACTTGGATGTGATCCTAATTATAATGGGAAGTCATTGAAAGTTTTCATACCAAAGAGTGATCACATGTAACTTTCATTTAATTTCAAATTCCTCATGGTGTAGACTGAGAAATGTAATCAAGAAGGAAATTGTCTTTCTCAGGATCACACAGCCAGCATCCAGATCTTTGGTGTATGGTATTCCATGTTAAAAACCCCTTCTTATAATTCCTCTATCTGTGATTTCCTTTTATCTATTGAGATGCCAGCCCATGGCTTTTATAGTTATTATCTCACATATACTGATAACCCAGGAATTATAAGCTAGAATGTTCCCAATTATGTAGGTCAGGAGAATGGGGAGGTGCTGAGAGGTAAAATGACAAGACCAAGGTCACAAAACTGATAAGAAGTATTAGCCAGGTTTGAATCTAGCTCTGTCTCTTCATGTCAGGAGTCTTGTCTGCACACAGCCCCCCTCATGTACCTATGTGGAGGGATATGTTGGTGAAACTCTGTCTAGTTTACAGGATGACATGGTTGAAGAGGATAAGTAGTCAGCAGTCCTGACAGGCCTTCATGGAGGTCTTATCCATTGAGGGCTGTCAGGTAAGGGTGGTGAGATCACTTCAATGGAAGTCACCTCAATTCCTTGGAGATAAAGCACAACAGCACTTGGAACTCTGGTAACCAGGCATGAAGATTCCACAGAGAGCTCCCTACACCAGCCCACATAGCTGGAGACACTCAAGGGAGCAAGATGTTCTGTTGCTTTCCCAGGTCCAGAAGTACTGGCCTCAGGAATACTGGGAATAAAATCTTTTTTTTCATGACTGCAGACATTGACTTAGTCTTCAACCATGAAGCTATTTGCCAGGAACTTCCCACAGGTAAGGTAGAATGGCCCAGAGTCTCCAGTTCAGGTCATTCCACCACTTCCATCCTACCTGGGATGCCTCAAATCCCCCCTCCCTTCAGTGTGCAGGAAGCATGAGGAACAGGGCCATCTTGTGCAGAAGATTGTCAGGGTTAGGGCATGTGTTGGGCCTTTCAGGTTCACATCTCTGATCACTGATGGCTGATGGGAAGGCAAGTGGCTGTGGGGGAGGTAACCATCATTCCAAATGTTATTTTGGGCCCAATAGCTGTCATCTCCATTCCAAATGAGCTGGAGGTTTGTGCAGAAAACTGACTATGCCTGATCTGGGCCAGAAGAAACATGGGGTGCTCACCCTGCAGCAATCTCCAGGCAGCCTCCTAATACCTCCTATCTGGCTACTGGGCACTGTATTTACAGAGCACACAGGAGATCAGTGAGGAACAGCTCAAGTATCCCTGCCAGCACTGCATCCAGGTGAGAGCATGTGGGGTGGCATCTCCATCCAGGGTTCTGAGAGAGCTGGGGAAGGCCAGAGGACCCGGATCCTACCTAGCACCTTCCTCTGGAGCACTCTGATGGATTTGCCATCTGTGTGGCCCACAGTCCCACTCCCAAAGACTTCTGAGACTCCATCCCTTACCTACCCCACGCCTCTTGGGAGCCCTGTTCTTGGCCAAGTGGAAAGTCACTTTTCAAATATTTGTAGGAGAATCTGAAAAGAGATGCCAATATTTTAACTGTTGCTGATGCCAAGGTTACATCATTGCTTCTGTTTTTATTTCCACACTTTGAATGCAAGTGTTCCCTGGAGCAGTTGAATGGACTGTCCTTTACACCTTCATTAAGCTGCACAGCTCTTCTTGTCTAAAGGGTTGTTTTGACTTTTAAGGAAAGGGAGACACTTTATGATATAAAGGGGCTCATTTTATGACATGTGAGTGTGCAAAATGCAAACTCACATAACACATCTCCTTAAACTTTCCAGGCTTTATTCAGCTGAATAATATTCCAGAAGGGAGGCTGCATAGAGCAGCAGTTCAGCCTCTCCTTGCTCTCAGTTCTTGAAGGGATTCCTTTCTGGGGCCATTTCCTTGATGCTGCAGTATCATCTTACATGTGTTCCTAACCACCTGTTCCCCCTCCCTGCCTGCCGGGATAGACTGCCAGAAATATGATGGCTGGGTCACACACATGCATAGAGATATATAATAGCTTGAGCATAGGACTTCCAAAAAATTGCACAAGTTCAGTTTCCTGCATCCTCCAGGCCTGAATGTTAACATTTTCTTTCATTTTGGCCAATCTAGTGTCAGGGGGAAAATGTCACTGTTTGGGTGTTTGAATTGCAATTGTTCCTTCAGAAGTAGAGCCCAACCAACCAGCCATTTGGGTTTGTTCTTCTCTGAGGCTTCTGTTCAGATACTCAGTCCTGTGGGGTTCTTTCTCCAATGTGGAACCTCTGGGCATTTTCCCATTTGCCAGATCAAGAATCACCATGGCTGCAAAATCTCAGAAATCCATTTAATGCAAAAGACAGAAAAATCAGTTGTTGCTTAGAAATCTGAGGGTGACCTAGCCTGCCTAAACAACTTCCTGACAAATTACCAGGTCTTCAACTCCATCAAGTAGGTGCTAGACCAACTACTTATAAGGTGAGCACCTGTCCCTCCTCTACAGTGATAGCTCTGCCACCCTCCAGCTGCGTGACTGGGGAACATCACTACAGCTTCTAGCTTCAGTTTGCCACTCTGAAAAGTATGGTGGTAGCAAGAAAATCTTCTAGGGGTCCTTGTCAAGACTACAATGGGCTGAGCCATTGAAGGTCCTTCCATGTGCCTGCTCTGCAAAAAGGGTGATAATAGGCTTGTCAACATGTAGTAATTTCCGCCCCACCTGATAAGGCATTGCCTCAAAGTGACCTTTGAGTCACTTGAAAGGAGGCTTGAGATTCAATCTATGTGGGCCCCTAACTTGAAGTAGAATAAGTTTGTATCTCTGGCAGCTGGCAGAGGAGCCAGAGGTCCCCATTACTTTTCAGGGATAGTGCAACTTAGATCTTCATTCAGCAAATATCTAGGAAGTGTCCCCAATGTACAAGCACTTTCTAAGACCCTAAGCTGACTTCACTGAACAAAGCTGGAAAAGTCCCTGCACAGCTGGGCTTCCCTTCTAGTTGGGTAGTCAGAAAGCAGCACTAAACAATAGTTATAGGAGGTGCACCCACGTATTTATAGGTGGCACCTTCATGTCTCCTCCAGACACAGAGATGAAAACACTTTTGGTAATGGGGCTGGAGAATGCTGGGAATGCTGAAAAGGGGAGTTAGCTCTGGTTGTAGAGTGAGGACCTCATTCTTCCCAGACAGGATGTAGAGTGTGGGTTGGTGGCAGGAGCAAGAGAGCAGAAGCCTGGCTCCTATGATTCCCACTTGAGAACAGAGGCCAGGGGTCAAAGACTGGACACAAAGAGAAATGCAGAAGGGTTGTAGTGCACAGGGGCAAAGGGCACCCTGGAGGCTCTGAGTGCACCCAGGTCCCACCCCAGATCTGTTTGCCCCTCTACCCCCACACACCAGTGTCTCAGATCTGGAGGTGTAGTGAGATAGCAGCTCACAAATCTGCCTCAATACTCAGTCCTGTGAACATAGATGCCAGGTTACTAGGGTGGGTAGTGCCCATGCCCTTTGGGAGGTCAATATCAGGGGCAAGAAGGACACCACATGGATAGCAGAGGAAGAAGAATGACCTCAGTGCATGAAAACAGATTGAGGGGCCACAAAGGACCAAGTCAGGCAGTGGCAGGAGGACAAGCTCTTGTACCTTATGAGTCAGATTTTTATGAAGCTCAAACTGTGTGCAAATGTGCAATTAGCAGAGAAGACAGAATAACCCCCTGTCCTTATGGAGGTTATTTTCCAATGGGTAGGGGCTCAGGGGAGAAAGACAGAGCAGTATATATGGATTGTCTGCCACAGGAGGGTGATCATCAGAGGGCCATGTGGCAGCAATGGCCATTTCCCTCATTCTGCTGCTTACCCACCACCAGCACCATCTCCTGCATCTTGTGCACCTGGCTGGATAGATACCCAGAGAATTTCCTCTAGCACTTGCACTTTCCCTGCCTCAAGCAGCTGGTGGCCTTTGCACAGGTCAGTCAGCCTGGGTCTGCCCTGGAAAACCATGCTCAAGTTCTTCTTTCTCAGTTGGAGCAGATAGAGCTCAGTGAGACAGAGACAGAGGGTGAGGAGCCCTTAGGCTGAGGGCACATTAGCCTGCTAAGAAGGGGACATGGCTAGGTCACACAAGGAGGAACCTGAGTAAAGAGTAACTCAGACAACTAACCTGGGTTTTTGCAATCTGAGAAGACTTCCTGAAGGTGGTATGTTTGGGTGGGGCTGCTGTTACAGATGGGTCAATCATTTTCTTATTTGGGAAGGCCCATAGAAAGCCAGTCCTGTTGTTGCATCTTCTTCCTTTTCCTGATCTGTCAGAGCCAGGGTTACAGTCCTCTTTGGTGCTACCTCCAGAGCCATTTCCATCACTGCCACCAGACACATTGCCTACTCTAGAGTGATAGACATCTCTGGCACCACCTCCAGTGCTATCTCCAGAGGTTGAATCATTACTGGCTCTGGAGTTGGAGACTGTGACATCACCAGCTGTAACATCATTTGCAGAACTGACAGAAGCTCATATGCCACCTCTACTGCCACCTCAAGAAGTTCAGTTATTGATGGCTTTTTATCTAAAGTCATCCATTTCAACAGCAGGAGCACCATGTCTGGAGCTGGAGGCAGCTCCATCACTACTTCCACTGTCACCTCCAGAAGTTGTGTCATTGCCAATTACAGAGCTGAAGCCTTTTACTTCACTACCACTAGTAGCAATTCCAGGGCTTGAGGTATCTCTGATGAGACCTCCACTGCCACCTCTGGATTTGAAATTCATGTCACCCCTAACTTCACCTCAAGAGCTTTCCTGCTTCATAACTGAAACATTGGCTATTGGGCTGAGTGAGGTGAAATCTCACTTACTCTAATTCCCTCCCAAGCTGGGGGCATAAGAGATGACACTGATTGATTTGGTGAGCAGCTGGTCTCAGCAGGATGGGGCTGGGCTTATCTTCTCTGGAATCTGCTCTCCTAAACTTGCTCTTGCCTGAACTGGGATCCAGTGACCTGAGTCTAAATGATGGATTCACCATTCCACAACCTGATGATATTGGCAAGTTTTTAATTCTGAAGGCCTCATTTTCCTAATTTTTTGTGTATATCATAGGAGACTAGCCATAGAGATAGAACAAATGAAGGATTCTTGGGGGCCTGGTACATTGGGAGGCAGAGGGAAGCTTTCAGTGGTGCAATCTGGTCCATGTCTCACCAACCCATCTGTCCAGGAGTTCACCACAACCTCAAATGTATTAGACACTGATGGGTACTGGACATGTATGCAGGCATCCAAAGGAAGCCCTTAGTTGTAGCCCCAAGAGGGGATGGGCATCTGAACAAGAGAGAGGCACCAGAGGAACTCTCAGGAGTGGCAGAAACTGCTGCCTCTTTATGGGCATATGGACCCCTGTCTGGTGTATGGCAGGAATGAGGATGGACTTGAGGAAGAAACTGCTCTCCACTCCCTGTCAGCAAAGGATCCTGGTTTTCACATGTACTGGGTAACCTAGGGGCAGAGAACCAAACCCAGGGACACCCACCAGTTTCAAGCCCCAGCCTCCACCTGCAGAACTGCAGATGAGAACACTGCTTCTTGGATTGGTGCTTGCACTCTGTGTCTGGGTCGTGCATGACTGGGTAACACTCCCATCCTTCCCAGGAGCTATTGAAGAATGAGGTGCTTTATCATTGTCTGGGCTCCATCAGGTTCTAGTGCCACAAGAAGAGCAAGGATCACCTGGCACTCTCCATCCATGCCACCATCACCCAGTTAATTGTGTGACCAACTGTGTCATCACAACCCAGCTCTGGGACCAGAGAGTGAAGGCCCCAGATTGGGCCATGATGGCAAAGCACTGGATCCAGGTCACGAGGGTATGCCTCCCAAGTGAAAGTCCCCCACCTCAGTTCTGGATCTCACTCTTCCCTTTTAATCAGCTTTCAGGATTGGAGTCTGTGCCCATCTCCCCTCCATTGTCCCAAAACTTCCCTGTCTAGTGGCACAGGCCCTTCCTGGAATGTCCCTGGAGTAGTGCACTTACTTCTTACCTATGTCCCATCTTTAACTTGAGCTAATGTTATTCTCCCTGTGAGTGTTACCTGCTGGGTCCAAGTTGTGCCCCTGAGGGTTCCCTGGGCCTTGGCATCTTCCATGACAGGAGATACCAGCTGTGTGGAAGTGATACTGGTATAGGACAAAGATCAATGCCTTCTTTTTGTTACTTTTTCCTTCCCCAGGAGGGCCAAATCCTCTGAAACTTTTCTTCCCTCCACATCATCCTCTCTGCTCCTCAGAGCAACTCAATCTACTGTCTGAAGGAGACATGGGAGGAAGTGTCCTGTTAGGCTGACCTCTCTCCACCGTAGCCCCAGAAAGACCAGATATCTATCCTAGGGTAGACATTATGCCTCAGTGGCCTGGGATCTGCAAGAAGGCAGTGCTTCCTGCAGCCAGAATCAACTCTGGGATGGGGCTTTCAGCCTTCATGTGACCTTAAGGCAGCAGTTCTTCTTGAGGAAAAGTGTTTTATCTTACCTGTCAGATAAAGAGCTGAGTCAGTTCTGAGCTTTGAAAGGGTTTGCAACAAGGCCCCACAACTCTTTATTCAACTGAAATCAAAATTGGTTTTAAAAAGCTGCTCAGGTGCCATGGCATGGGAGTGTTAGCTGTGGCACATGAGAGTTCACCCCTCATTACCCTGTGACCCTGAAGGTGTCAGTCACCTAGATTCATAACCACTCATCTAGGCAGTTAGGATACTTTGTGTCCAAAAATCACAGATTTAGTCTATTACCACTTATCACAAGTCTCCAACTTTTTTATTCCTTCTCCTCCCCAAAGGGACAGCACCTGTAATTTCCAAACAGTGAAAAATGGCACATTGAGCAGGGACCTAATGATCCAGGTTGCAGGCAGGGAAAACTGGGGATCTCCTGGTTTCACAGTGAAAGTTTCTTTGAAAAATTCCAATCTGATCTTTTCCTGGCCTAGAGGGAGATGGATTTGTTTGGCTATTCACAGCTGGGGAGCAGTGAGGGGCAGTAAGCCCTAGTTATCAGATATGGTGGCAGCAGTTGGGCTTTTCCAGGAGAATAGGTTGAACCAGAAGATTTAGCAGGTTTCCTTTACATGGGGAGAGTCTCATCCTGGGGTGTTGACTGCAGTGACATATGTCCAGATGGTTATGAGAATTATCTGGGATCCTTATGAATCATGGTGGTTCATGTAAACAGGAAAACAGGGAGCAAAATATTGTTGCACAGTGCTGCCATCAGCCTATGTCCTACCTGTCCAGAAAGAGCTGATAAATCAGGAGAACCCTTCTTGGATGGACAGAAATTTCTCCACAGGAGGAACTTCCTGATGAGCTGTTTGGGTCAGGAGCAGTATTTGGCATGGTCTTCAACAAAGATTGTGGGGTAGAGACTCCAGGGGTTTAAGAATAAGGAGCTGCTCAACCAGGCTTCCAGAGACACAGCTTTCCTCTCTCTCTGTGGCTTTTCTGGCAGCATTCTTGACTACACACTGTGAGGGTTGGTTAAGTGAACCCTGGTCAGTGGTGCTTGATGGTGAAGTGACTTCAGCTTGGACAGGGCCTGACATGAAAAGGTGGGGGCAGTGACTCCTCCAATGCCCTGTGGCCACAAGCAAGTCATGTTTCCTCCTCTGGAAATGGAGTGATGACAAACTGTGGGGTCTTCTTCATGGAAATGTGAGAGATTCAAAGGAGGACAGGAATGTTCATGAGTTTTCCCATGGCTCTAAGTTGGAGAAGGTGATGCAGAGAGAATCACAATAAGAGGATGTAGCCCTGAGTCTTTCTGGGTGCAGTTCTCACCTACACTTTACAGATGAGCCACCAGGTTCATGGAGGCCAGGCATCTCACTTAAGTCACACACCCAGAAAAGGTTGAATCTAGGGTTCACATCTCCAGTCAGAGCTCATGGCTGGGGGCAGTAGCATTTCTGCCAGTCAAGGCAGGCATCCTGTCCAAGGCCCCAGGACAGGCTCTAGGGTCAATTGAATGAAGGGGGGATGGCCTCATTGACCTGGTTCTCAACACTGAAAGGAGGGAAATTCCATGGATTCCACCTTGGAAATGAAGCCAAAGAGAGCCCAGGAGATACAGCTGCAGAAGAGTGAGTGTGGCTGAGCCCAGGGTGAAGCAGGGCAGGGCTGGCCTCCAAGAGATCAAGGGAACCCCATTTCTAGGTAACTAGAAGTGATATTTGGGTCCTTGGTGCTTGGAGGGCTACTAGGGGTGAGGTGGTGAAGATTCCTGTATTGGCCTAGTGAGATGTCCAGGTGGGGGGGTATGAGTCTGAGTCAGGGGTATATCACCACCTGATGCAACATATTGTCATACAGGGCACTGTTCCCTACCTGGGGGTGATCCTCAGGGAACTGGCCATGCTGGATTCATCTCTACAGGACCATCTTGATGTGAGGGAGCCTGCAGTCATGGGGGTGGTGTTAGAACCCAGAGGCTTTGGGATAGAGTCCTTTCTAGAGCCCTGAGTTCTCAGCAATGGGTACACCTATTCCATAAGGGGCCTCACTGCATCCCTGTGAGCTGGAGGTGTTGGGTCCACTCTCCAGATGAGTAAGTAGATGCATTCCCTTCTGATTGCCCAACTGAATAAGGCACTACCTGAGCTGAGCATGACCTCTGTATCAGGCTTGGCCTTGATGGGAGAGCAAGTTTGGGCCCCTCCATGGCAGGAAAGTGTGGGAGAGGCTAAGCAGGCCCTTTACTCTGAGCCCACGGATTCTCCCTCTGTCATCACATCTGCCCCAGGCCCCCATCATCTAGTGTCTCAAACCTGAATATTTCCATGTCCTGGGAGTTCTGGCCTGTGCCTGGGAGGGTCCTCTCAGTAGTACACATGAGAATAGATGGTGAGGGGCTGGTAATGGTGTAAGGGACCTCCTCTGATGGAGCTGGGCTGTCTTCCAGGAAAGAATGACTTATTATGATAAAAGGAGAAAGGTGAGTAGCTGTGGGCATCAATGCAAGGGTAGGGTGTGGGTTGGGGTTGAAGTCAGAGACCTACCTGGTCAGGAGACTCTATTGCTCCATCTGCCTTCTGCTTTGTTTATGGGAGTGTTTGATTCTAAGAGATGAGGTAGACTTGCCACACTGATTTGTGGTAGGATGTGGCATCAGAGACATTTTCCTGGGGCAGGAGTGGTGTGAATCCTTTTCCACATAAGGGGTGGAGGATTCCCAGCTTGAAAGACAGCTTTTTGAAGCCCCCTGGAGGTCATCACAAGCCTGGGGTTTCCTCCAGGCTCCAGGGCTTCTCCTGATCTTGCTACTCCAACAGTTTGGGGAATCAACCCCCTTTGTGGTTGTAGTTACCTGGAGTCAACTCAACCTCCAGCAGTACCTCCTCCTCTTTGGTCCATCCATGCCCAAAGCCACTCTGTGAACCCACAGAGGATCAGGCTGGTGGATGCTCTATAACAAGCAGGTGGGTGATACCTGAATCATCTGCATCAGCCTTGACATGGTCAGTGGCAACAATTACAAGAGTATTCTGGTGAGCTGGGCAGGTTGCAGTCCCCTGGGACACTTCACTGGGTCAGGCAGTGAATGAGGAATGATTTATATGTGCCCTCCCTGCCCTTGTGGAGGTGCCAGGCTAGTGTGTTAGGAAGCACAGAAAATCAGATCTTGAAGAAGCAAAAACTGGGTTCAAAGGCAGCCAGGGCTGAGAATGATAGATGGAGGTTTCAAGCTTCCATCTTGAGGTCACACAGCTTGGGAAGAACTCAATGGGAAGACTCTGAAAGGAAGGAAAAGAAGGACAACCTGGAAATCCCCAAGCACAGCATGTGTCTAACTCATCTGAGGTGAAGTTAGGAAGCCAGATGTGAAGGTGGAGGGGTTAGGGGGTGGAGTGAGGTCATAGAAGAGACAGGGACTGGGTCACATTGGGCCCTGTGTGGGGCAGACCAGGAAAGCCAGATAGAGGTTGCTTAGAGAGAAGGGGCAGCCCTGGAGTGGTGGCATTGAGGGAACCTAATCTTGGATAGATTTGCAGATCATATCACCCCATGCCCAAACCACACACATCCTGGCTAAGGTGCCATGTTACACACCTACCTGGCACTGCACTTTTCTGGCCTCCTAGAGCTAGGGGGTGGTAACTAAATTCTGCCTCATATGACATTTCATCTGAGCCCAGCCTGTGCCCAGGCACTCAGGATGAGGCACGTGAGGTCTGTCACATGCCCCAGCAAGGCCCAACACATAATACACCCATGTGCTTCAAGTTTCTCCTCCTCTCTGACATCCAGGTTTGGACTAGATGTCTGTTCTTGGAGTTCACTCACAATGTCATCTGGGAGCTTTCCATGGTGCAGATGCCAGGGGCAATGAGATGCCTGAGGTTTGCAGGGAGGAGGTGAAAGAGACCGATCCAGGCTGTCCACATCCATCTCCAATACTCTCCTTTATGGTGACCCTGTGTCTTTGGTGCCCTTGAAAGTCATAGGAGCTCTGCAAGCTAAGGACCCAAGGGAGAGGGCTCAGCTCTTAGGGGAATGAGCTGTGAGAGAGAAGGAAGTTCTTATAGGAGATGTGGGCTCAGAAGATTGGAAAATATCCCCTTCATTCCATGGAGATCTCCCAGGGTAGCATAAGAAGGCAATGAGTCCACTATTCACCCAGTCATGCCTGGATGCTGAGAGCCCTGTTCTCAGTGCAGACACAGCTCCAAAGTCATTCCATCCACTGCTCTTCAGGGAGCTAGCTCCAAAGCCAAAGTCCTTATAGCCTGTCCTACGACACTCTACAGCTGACCTGCCAAGATTGGGATCCAGCCATGATCCACAGGGCCATGGAGAAGCACAACCTGATGGAAGACAATCCTGAGTATTACTAGCTGATGTAATTGAATTCAGAGGATTGAAGTAAGTCATGGGGCTCATTGGAGAGGGCAGCAGGTTAGGGGATGACCCCAGCACAACATCATAACACCCAGGACTGAGGCCATCTGCGGCAGAAAGCCTGCCAAGAGGGTGGTGGTCAGCATCTTGCACACATCACTACCTCTCCTGAGGAAATCCTTAGTACTCACAGAAACATCCCATTTTGTGCTCCATCTCCCAGTATTGTACCCTCCCTGGATGTGACTGAGGTGTGAGGAACCTAGTTGAAAGTTGTCATCTTTCAGGAGCCAAGTAAAAGGCCTTCTCCTCTTGGCCATTGGCCATGAGCCCTGGCACACATGCTTCCCTCACAGGTTGTCCTCTGGCCAGGATGTGATGTTTTGTGCATCCATAATTATCATGTCTGCTGCAGGCACAAATAACAAATCTTAAAATCCATGCATATATGATGCTAAAAACAAAGCAAAATCTCCTTAATCTCCTTTGGAGCCTTTGGGGAGCCAAATCAGTATTCACAGCAGAGACACAAAGCCAGGCAGTCTGGGACCTGGGTCGATGGAGCAGTTACTTTTGACCTCTGTGCCTGTTTCTCATCCCCAGTTGGTGAGGAAAGCAGACAATATGAGAACACATAGTATGTCCATGTGCTCAAAGAGTAACTATTTCTTTTTGGTGAACTAATCCTGCTAACTCAAGCATTAACCTTGGGTACCAGTCCTGACTCCCTGGAAGTTGTTTTTAAATCTTCTCTTTTCTTCCATCACCCTTTTGATGAGATACTCATGGTAGAATGGACCACATCCAATAGAAAAGAAAGACTGAGGCCTAGAGGGGATAAGAAAAATAGACATGTATTCCAGGCAGGAGTAGGAATTCCAGCCAAGACTTGCCTTTTGTCAGGCTCTGGGCCAGAGGGGACAGGTGTAAAATATCATCAGAGAGGAAGTCCTTGCTCCCTGTGAGGTACCCCTAGGCATGGAGGACTCTCTGGCTCCCTGCTAAAGAGGCCTTGCCCTGACACACCATTTCCTGGTCTTCAGTAGCTTTGTGTGGAGAAGTGTGGGATTCAGCAGACATGTCTGCATTCTATGTCTAGTTCCAAGTCCAAGATTGCCTTTAGTGAAGGCATCAGGGCATGGGGAGTGGCATGACCATATTGGAAGACCCTCTGACAGCTCTAGGTTGAAGTCGCCAGCCTTGTCATTTTTGAACAAGATTCCTTGGGATCAAAGCTTCTGGAGTCTTGTCTTTGGGCAGGTGTTAATAAGAGGAGTCCTTGGTGGTCCCAGACCTGGATTGTGTGACTCTTGTCTCAGGTGCAGACTGACCCACATGGGGACCAGAAGAGGAGTTTTTAGTCTGTGACCCCTGGTAGCACAGCTGATCTCCCCTCTGCCCATCTCCACCGGTGCTGAAGATTCATGACAGTGCCAATGTCAGGAAAATATCTCATCTTTTTCCTAAGCCTGAACACAACTTTTGAAAAATAACCAGAGAATGGTTGTTTTCCCCTAACCAAAACATTTTCAGGAGAGCAAGACCTGAGCCACCAACTGAATGTTTCTGGTGAGGGTGTTATTCTGGCCTCAATCATTGACCTGTAACTCGATACTTTTGCCATTAGCTAGAACTGTGTGGTTTTATGGTTGGATTTCTGAATTAAAGTGGACCTGGCAGATTTTGCAATGAAATGTTTGCTACCCTCTTCCTGGCCCCTTATGGCCAATATGCTTCTTGAATCTTGATCAGGGTTCTAGGAATAGAATTTATTTTACCAACCTCATGACTGAGCTCCCACCCTGGTCTTGTGTTTTGATCCTGTGTTGTGTGACTTTAGCCCTGAAAGTAAGTCCAAAGACATTTTGCAGAGTGAATGATAAAGTGAATTTTGTGGGTGCTCTGGGCATGGAACACTTTGTGTTCTTCTGAGTCACAGATTGCAACTGGAGCTCCTTTTTTGCTCTTGGGAAGCTAAGAGGTGGCAGGGGTGTTGTGTCAGATTTTAGGAGAAACAAACTTCTTCCTAAACTTGACTGCTGACTACTGGTGCTGGTGGATTTTAAATTCCCTTTAAAATTTCTTTTTTTTTTTTTT
>JAQZBX010029526.1:0-27306 GCA_029593785.1 Cabassous unicinctus | reverse complement strand
AAAATTTAGCAATGTTGTGGGATACAGATTTGATATGCAAAACCAATTGTATTTATATTAGCAACAAAAATTGGAAAACAAAAAATTAAAAATAGCCATTTACAATAGCATGGAAAAAAACCATAAAATACCTAGGAATAAATCATAGAAAGATATGCAGGCTCTATACCCTGAAAATGACAAAGCATTGCTGAGAGAAAGTAATTGGAAGATACACTATTTGTAAGATGTCCATTCTCCCCAAATCTACCTATGGTTTCAATGCAATCCCAATCAAAATGTCAGCATATTTTCTTAACAAATAGACAAGCTTGTTCTAAAATTGACAACCTAATTATTTGCATTTGTGGAAAGGCAAAGGATCAAGGATAGCCAAAAGAAAAGAACAATGTTGGAGGACTTACACTTCCCAATTTCAAGGCTTTTTATAAAGCTAAAGTCATCAAGACAGTGAGGCACTGGGGGTTACATGGGTGTATTCAATGGATCAATGGACCAGAGTGGAGTGTCCAGAAATAGACTCATACATATGTAGTCAGTTGATTTTTAACAAGGGCATCAGGACAATTTGAAGGGGAAAGGAAAGTCTTTCTTAACAAACACTGCTGGAACAACTGGACATCTTTATGGAATAAAAGATAGTCTAGATCTTTTTTTCTCATTCCAAATACAGAAAGGAATTTGAGATCATAGGCCTAGGTATAGAGCTTTAACCACAGAGCTTCTAGAAGAAAACTTAAGAGGAATCTTTGTAACCTTGGGGTAGGCAAAGATTCTGTAGATAGAACAAAAATACATAACTATAAAATTTTAAATTGATAAATTGGACTTCATCAAAATTAAAAACTTTTGTTTGACAAAAGACATTACCAAGAAAATAAAAATACAAGTCACAGACTGGGAGAAAATATCGGCAAACACATATTTGACAAAGAATTTGAATTCAGAACATATAAATGATTCTTATAACACAATAGCAAGAGGACAATCTAATTTTTAAAACTGGGCAAAAGATTCAAAAAGGTACTTCACAAAATAAGATATACGAATGCAAATAAGCATATGAAAAGATGTGCGACATCATTGGTCATTAGGCAAATGCAAATTAAAACTATGAGATAACACTGTTCACCTAATAGAATGGCTAAAATGTGAAAGACTGAAATTACCAAGCAATAGCAAGGATGTGGAGAGACTAGGAACAATTGGGACTCTATGTTGCTGATGGAAATACAAATTGGTACAGCTATTTTGGAAAATAGTTTGGTAATTTCTTAAAAAACTAAATGTACACTTATCATACAAGTCAGCAACTCTACTTGTAGAGATCTATCCAAGAAAAATAAAGACACATGTCCACTCAAAGACTTAGGCATAAATTATATTACCAGCATTTTTCATGAGAGTCCAAAATGGAAGCAATCAAAATGTCCATCAATAGGGGGAATAAATAAACAAAATGTAGCAAATCCATACAATGGACTATTACTTAACAACAAAAAGGAACAAACTGCTGATACACACAATCATATATATACTCCCTTATTCCATTTATAGGAAGTCCAAGAATAGACTAAACTAATCTAGGATATAGATATTAGAAAGTGGGTGCCTCTGGGAAAGTGGAACTGACTGTAAAGGGGCATCAGGAAACTTTCTGGGGTGATGAAAATGTTCTACATCTTGTTTTGGGTGGTAATTATATGAGTGTATCCAATTGTAAAAACTCATCCAACCAAATATTTCTGATGTGTGCTTTTTAGTGTACTCCAATTTTACCTCAGTAAAAGGGGAAAGACAGCTGGCATGTACCCTTCATTGATCTGCCCTGTTTTCCTCCTTTCTTCCTGTCAGGAATTAAGATGTAATGATTAGTGCCCCAGCAGTCTTTTTGGGCAATGGAGGTTGAATCCAAGGGCCCACAATGACAGAGCAGAAAGCAGAAAAGGCCCAGGTCCCTGTTTCTGTAGAGCTGCCATACCAACCTGAATTGCCTTTCTTTGGACTTCTTTTATGTGAGAGGGAGAAAGAAAAAAACCTCTTCCTTATTTAAACCGCTGTCTAGGATATTTGCAACCAAACACAATTCCTAAGAGTTACAATCTGTGATGAATTCCTTTCATGGTCAAATTATTTTCGGCTAGATTAGATTTTAGTTGGGAACCACAGAGATTTTTAAAAATATCATAAAAGCAATTTTTTTTTTATAGAGATCAGTGCCTTTAGTGTATAAAAGTATTAAAAGTCAATCTAAGTTTGGAAAAATCATTTCATGTATACTAGATGTAAAGTAGTTAAGGACTTAGTTTTGGACCAAACCAGATCTTGGTGCAGACTGCTGATGAGTTATGTGACCTTGGGAAAATTAATTTGCCACTGATTAGTTATGTGGCCTTTGGCAAATTATTAACCTCTTGGAGCCTCTGTTACTTCCTCTGAGTATAGGATGATGAAGCCTGCTTTAAACTGCTACTATTTTGAAGACTGAATGAGATCATGTATGTAAAATCCCCAGCATAGGGTCTGGACCAGAACAAATAGTAGCTTTTTTAAAATAGAAAGATATTAATTTTATTTTGAACATGTGATTGAACATGCAAGTAAGCCATCACAAAGTCATTTGCTCTTCACCATCACCTGGATAATACAAGGTTTGACTAGTTGATTATGGCATCACTGCCCAATTTTCTACTGAACTCAATAGCAGTAAAGGCTGCAATGGACTTCTCTAAGCAATAAGAGAAACCCAAATTTCCCAAAGTATGTCAGGAGAAGCAGCAAAAATTATTTTGGCAGCAGTAATATTAGTGGAGAAAGATATTCTAAGAAAGTGTGGTCACTGTCAGCCTCAGACAGTGATCACACTGACAGAGTGATCATTGTGGATAGAAAGTCTCTGAGGGGTTGGGGGTAGCACAGTCAAGTGGACCCTGCAGTGAAGGACTTGGTCCCCTTGTCTGCAGAGAACAAAACCAAGTTCCTCACATCCTACACAGCGTTGACACAGCATTGACTCATGCTGCAGGTGCTACAGGACCCGTGGCTGGAACCATGGAGTTAAGAGGACCTCACCTTGGCTCCAAACAGCCCAGGCTACCAAGATCCAGTCAGAAGGGAGGGGAATGCCAGGGAGTTAGCAAGCTCCTGGCAAGCACAGCTTTAAGTGGGGCTCTCTCTACAGAAAATCAGTGCACAGCGACGCCAGAGAATTATTTACTTACCTGCAAGGGTTGGCGACTTCTTCTGGTGTTGTTTTCATAAAAGGGGAGACAGGTTTTTCCACAAAAGAGCCAAAGCCAAGTCTAAAGTTGCTAGTTAACTTAGACATCTCCTTGGAAAGCAAGGAGCCCAGCTCTTTGATTGTGTTGAGGTCATCATCCATGGAGGCCGAGAGGTCCATGAGGTAATACAAGTCCACCGGGTAATCCTCAGTCTGGCGGACGTGCACTTGCAGGGTCTGTTCACCACCTGCAAAGGCCCCACAGGGAAAGTCAATAAATAAAAACACACCAAGACTTACTCATAATTAACCAGCCACTGGGCCAGCTGGCTATGTCATTTCAACAAGAACTTACTGAAGATACTTATGATTTCATGAACCTGGTAGTAAAGTGTGTGAATGGACACGCCCACAGAAAATCCTTCACGAGTGAGATTAGAGCTACCGAAGGAGGTGTAAGTTGGGATATTTTATATCCCTTTGGGAAAACTGGCATCCATTTAGATGGAAGATAAAAGGGAAGCTGAGTTTTTATGTGTGGTTTTAGAAAAGGAGAAAAAAATAAAGGGGAATTTAAAGCCTACATTACAACCCTTGAAGAAATGTGAAGTAAACCTTGGCAACATTTGAGTAATTCAAATGACTACTATTAGATAAGGCCTTTTTAGTAACACATTTGGAGCGTAAGTGACCAATGTGAATTAAGAAAAGTGTTAACCTCGCAACTTTCCATTTCCTTAAGAAGAGGAAACTTGAATCACAATAATCAATGACATGTAACACAATACAAAATATATCAGCAGAAAAGTGGTATTACTGTTAGACATTAGACTTATTTGCATGAACTAACACAGAAGAGTGGTTTCCTCTCTTCTATCAAGAAATTACAACCTACCTGGTCTTAATGTAAGAATCAGGCTTTGAGGTGCAATTTGAACAATGTCAGAACTATTTTTCTGTCTGCCTACACTGAGAGGCTTATTTCTAAGTATTTCTACTTGGGAAACAGGGTTTTCAACGAAGGTTAATTGACATCCTTTAGCTAAAAGATTTGCTGGGGTATCACATCTTTCACCAACTCCAGAAGGATGGGTAAAATTCTAAAAGAGAAAAAAACAATAAAAAGAAAAACAGACAGATTTGCATTTCTTAGTAAGATAACAGCAACTGAGTATTTTTCCCTGTGGTGCTAGTCAGGCATCTTGCATGCTCAGTATATCATAGTCCTCCATGAATGATATTGATTATAAGTCAAAAGTAAGTCATAGCAGAATAACCAGAGTGTACTGCCAGTAAAATTCAGAGTAAAATTGGAGTCTCCTAATTATATTCAACTGAATTCCCCATAATGTTTTTTTTTTTTTTTCTTTTTTAATGCCCAGTTCTTTAAAGTTTCTCCTGTGCCACATGACCCAATCCTTGAAGCAGTTGGGTCCAGAGAGTAGACATCATTCTGTGAATAGGTAGGTTTGTGGAATCCTAGGACTGTCATGAACTCTCCCAGGTGTCTATCACCAAATTTAGTGATAAAGAGTGCCTTTTCTGTAGATTCTCGAAGGGCAGGGATCGGGACATCTCCCTCTCTAGTGCTCTGGACTAGTTTTACTCATTGACGTGGTTCCCTTATATTACAGCATTACTTTATGACAGTTGACCTCTTGGGGACTTTAAACTCCGTGACTGAAAGTTCCCAGTTCAATGCCTTTTAGAACTTTCTCCAATATTTGGAGGTGAGGAAAGGAAGTGAAAGAGAAGATGGTGTAGAAGACTACTTTTTGGCGTAGGATTCGGGAGTTTCCCAGCCCCCTCCAGACCCACCTGGGCCAGACCAAAGGAGGCTTATAAACCCTGGAATGCCCAGTACAGAGGGATGGAGCTGAGGGGAAAACACCTGTCTTTCCTTTTAGCCAAGGCTGCTCTACAGCTGTGAGGCTCAGGTCAAAATCCAACTTGAGGCCCACTGAGTCTCGTGGTTGGAGAGGGTGCTAACCAAGGCTCGTGTTGTTTTTTAACTCATCCTCTAGAATTCTAACCCACACCTGCTGTTTTCACCAACTAGAAAAGTTGTATTTCTTCTGAAATTAATTTTTGAGAATATGATTTGTTGTCTATACTGCACCTTCCCATAATGTACCCAAAGCAAAGAGTGGTGACGATAACCGCATTCTCTCCCACTGAGCTGGATGAGGCCTTCTCAACAGTGTCCCATTACCACCTATAGTCACAGCCTTTGCCAAAAGATCAGAGGTGGCATTAACTAGAGAGCCAATTTTCTATCTTTTCAAAGCAGAAGCCTCATTTACTCTTTGCTCCAATTGCCTCAACTGATATACTGATTACTTCTACCATTAAATTGACCTCTTAGAATAATCTGCCTTAAAATTTGGCAATATTTTGCCTACCAAGTATAATCCACAAGCAAAGCTATCATTACTGAAGCTCTCCAAAGTAATGCTAAAAAGTGCAACTATTTAAATTTCTAGAAGTGGGCATTTTGTTAGATTGATTGACTGTTTTATGTCTCTGGCATGAAAATAATTCTGTCTTCTTCAGGGGGTCAATGTCAAAAAAACATGTGGGTTTTTCCCTCATATATTTTCAACCTGCTTTTGATAAATAAGCTAAAAAATGTATAATTTCTGTTCGTGTCCCCATCAGTGAAGACCATGGGGGAGGGCAGGGGGGGACAGTCAGCTCGGTATGAGCTTGTTATCGGTGACGCCTTCCTCCAAGAATACACATTAAACTTGGAATTTGGGTCTTAACAGTTACGGCTGATTCTGAGTCAGGCGTGTAGGTTTTTTCCCCTATGAGCATGCTACTCAGGTTTTGCTGAACCTGACATTTGTATGGTTTGATTTGTGTTTAGATTCTCTTTATGAGATTCAGTGGATAGAGAATTGTTTTAACTCCAGAAAGCTAGGGCAGCTCTTTGTTACCACGAGTCATTTACAGATTGCTGTATAGTGTCACAGGCCGGAATGACTTAGGATGATTTTACCCCAATTGTTCTCATACTACTTTCACCTTGTTTTCAGTTTGACCAGATAAGGAATGTGTGTTTGGGGCTTTGTCATCAGTGCGGAACAAGAGTCAATGAGCTCATGAAAATGTAGTTTTCAAGAGAATTGAATTACATCTAAACAGTAATGTTTACCCCAAACCTGGAATGCTTCACTTCGAACCCAGCAGTGTTTCAGAATGGATCCTGGTTCCCAGATGGAATAATAAAGTCTAATGTATTTTTGACTTTACAGAATGTCATCCCCGTGATTTCATTATTCAGAGAGCCACCGTATTTTTCATGTAACCAGTTAGAAATGGCTTTAAAATAGGAGGAGGAATCAGATAAAATAAAGGATCCTGAGTTAAGTATTTTCCAGAACGATTTGACATCCACTGCCTCATTCTGCAATTTGCTTTTGGAAGTTATTGCATGAATGACCCTTTGATCTACTAATGCTTCCATTTTCCTTTTCTGATTTATTTTACTCCTACAACCTTACAGACATCAGGAAGCTGTCAGAGCTATCACTGATGGAATTAACATATGCATAGCTGCAAACATTTTTAAAAAAACCTGTTGAGGTCATTTATTTTACCTCCTGAGAACACCAGGCACACTGAGGTCCAATGAGTAAGCAGTCTTCACAGGTTTCTGCACCTCCAGCGGCACAGCCACCTATGTTTAAACCCAGTAAGATGCAAGGGATTAAGGACACTTTCAGTCATTCCTTTTACGAGACCTAAGGCTCTTAAAGTACTTGAACAAACTAAAAGCCAAGTTAATTTTCATCTTTAAAGATCGGGCCTCAAAAATGTTAGCATTTCTTATAAAAGTTCATATTTTATGTCCATTACCTTGAAAATATATATCTCTTATAAGCCAAAATTATTCTTTTTCTTAAAATGTGAACATTTCTAAATGTTCACAAATATAGGATTGTCATATTAATCTTCCTTATTCAATATTTGCCACTTCAATTTTTTCAAATCATTTGTACGCATTAAAAATGCTTCTCTCCAAGGGGGAGATAAGCAGACACAGAGAAGACACGCAGCGAATGGACACAGCAGCACAAGCAGCAAGGGGGGGATAAATTAAAAAAAAAAAAAAAAAAAAATGCTTCTCTCTTAAATGTAGTATGTTTCTATTTTTTAAATAAAGTCTTTTTTCCCTTTCATGGTTATTATCCTTAAGTGGAAGACCTTGTCGTACAATAAAATAGAAAGCTTTTAAAAAATACATTGTCACCATGGTATTAAGAATTGTGTAGTCATGCTGTTTAATTCTCCTCATTAATATGCCTGTGCAAACTTTGTATTTATTTACCCTAAACCTAGAGCTTTCACTGTGGGTACAACCCTGTTTCTGCCTGTAATTTGTTAATGTATTCACCCGGTGGCAAAGGAGCATTTGAACAGATCAAATAAAAAATGACTTCAGATCTAGTTTCTGAACCAAATGACAGGTTTGTCAAACACACCACGGAAGCAATATCGGAGAACTTAAGTCTTACCTTGTACGCAATCATTCCTTCCTAGAAATAGAAAGAACAGGCAAAGTAGTTCAATCCCCATTCGTTTTCAGTTCTCGCTGTGCAGACAGATTAAAAAATGAATTACTTTCAACGTTACAAGACCAAAGCTGAACATTGTTTAAGTCTTTCTTTCTTGAAGTATAAAATTTTAAATACTACTTACACTGCTTTGAAAAGAAACTTGAGATGTAAATTTAAAAGTTTTCATTAAGACTGAAATGAAAACAGAGGCTACCTGGACAGGTAAAGAAGAAAAGCTGTGTTTAAAAGCAATTTCAACATGATTTACTTCCTTGTTCTCCTTATAAGGAAGGCAGGTGTACAATCACCAAGTAGGTGGGGAAATTCATTCAGGAGAAATTTTTGTGTGGATTCTATTAGTCTCTGCTATTAGGGAGCCAAGAAAAAGTTAATATCTTTAGTGAAAAATTGATCAATGAGATGTCAAAACAGCAAATGAAATATCTAAAGTTATTTCTAAAATAATTTTAATTTAATGTAAACAATAAATATATTAAATAAAACACAAGTAAGTGGGTTATATGTAAGGAGGATGAAACAATGAGCCCAATGAAAATACCTGAGATTTTTGTAGTCCATTGTTAAATCTGTTGCTGAGAATTGAAATGAACTCTGAAAAATAAAAATTATTTTACAGTCAAATTGGAAGGCAGGTGAGGGAAACAAGATACTATGTTCCCTTGTTTTTAAAATTGGGATGAAAGATATTTTCCCAAGAGTATAGAATTCTTTAAAAAAAAAAAATGATATTGGAAATAAACATAATATATGAAACATAATGTATGAAAATCAAATTAGACCAAAATTCGATATACAAGTCAGTCTCAAAACAACAACAGCAGAAACAAACAACAGTGCCCAAGATTCTGAGTCCCTCAGTAGGGAACAAGTCCTCTTTCTCCTGTGCTGTACTAGCTTCTAGCTCCCCATTTAGTTACATAGGAGGTGTTTATTGTTGACTTAAATAGTAACAAATTTAAAATATATACAATCTGTGGCTAAATTCATGAGGTTGATTGTATTTTTTCCCAAGATAGTCAGGAAAATATTTTCGAATTTGTAGATACTGCAAACAGGTTTCAAGTACTCCCTTCATACATTATGTTGATTGAAATAAGCCAGACAAAAAAGGACAAATTTTATATGATCTCACTGATAGGAAATAACTAGAATAAGCAAATTCATAGAGTCAGAAACTAGAATACAGGTGACCAGGGGCTGGGGTAGGGGTAGGGAATGGGAAATTATTGCTTAAATTGAACAGAGTTTCTATTTGGGGAGATGGAAAAGTTTTGGCAATTGGGTGGCGATTATGGCAGCACAGAATTGTGAATGTAATTAACAGCATATATATATATGAATGTGGTTAAAAGAGGAAATTTTAGGTTGCACATATGTTAGTGGAATAAAATTTGAAAAACAACAAGCATAGGCTGTACAACACAAACAGTGAACCCTAATATAAACCATGATCTACAGTTAATAGCACAATTATAGAAATGTTCTTTCACCAATTGTAACAAATGTACCACACTAATGCGAGGTGGTAATATTAGGGTGGTATCTGAGGACTCTGTATTTTATGCATGATGTTTTATATACCTACAACTTCTCTAATAAAAAAAAACAAAAAACTCACTTCATCACTTCCCAAAATGTCTGACTATAGACAGGCTTCTTTGTGACTGGGCTTGTAACCTGGGAGATTATATTTTAAAGGTGTATTTCTAGGCAAGCATGTGTAACCTGTGAAGACAGAAAAACTAATTATGGTTCTTCTCAGGAGGTTATGCTCAGTTTTGAGCTCCATCATACACAAGAAGCTGGAAGAATCTTGCAGAGAGAAATCAGAATTATTAGAGTTAGAAAGTATGCATTTTGGGAGAAAAATAGTTATATGAAATCAGTTGGTTTAGCTAGAAGAAAAAATATTGATGCCCAGTTTGTCTTTGTCCCTGGTATTGGCTCCAATTTTGTATTTGCTATTACCTGTCATTCATTCTTCCTCTATTCATTCAACAAGTATTTTTAAAGCATCTACTTTGTACCAAGTATTGTTCTACAAGTAGGGGACATGTCAGTGACAAAACCAAGTTCTTGACTCATGAATCATATAATCTATGCTTCATGAATTCAACATGGGGAGACAGATTCTTAAATTCAGGTAGTGAGAAGGGTTATGGAAAGTGATAATGCTGAGTAAAAGGAAAGAAGGGTAGGGAGTGTGTGCTATTTTATTTAGAGTAATCATGGAGGCTTTACCTGATCGAGTGATAACTAACAGAGCCTTAGATCACTTGAGAAACAGAGCAAAGTGCAGAGACCCTGAAACAGCCTAGGCATTTCACGTTCAAGAAGAGTGGAGTGCAAAGAGAGGAAGGTTAGCACATGAGATCAGGATTGGAGGTAGAGGTCAGATCCTATGTGGTCTTGACCTTGAATTTTATCCTAAATGTGGTGGAATGTCTTTGGGTTGAAAACAGGGGAATGATATTTAATTTACATTTAACTAACAGTAATTACATTTAGTTTACATTTTAAAAGAATCACTCTGGCTGCTGTGGAGGTTAGAGCATATGGGGCAAAATTGGAATGCAGAACACCAAGCAGGAATTTATTGCTTTTATTTAGGACGGAGACAACGAGGGCTTAGACTTAGATGTTGGTAATGTAAGAGGAGAGAGAGAATCATAATATAATTTGAAAACAGAGTGTGCTATAGATTGGATGTGGATATGAAAGAAAGGTTTTTGTCTTAAGGAACTGAGTAAATGATAGTCTTTGCTGGGATGGGTTATACTGAGGAAGGAGCAGCTTTCATGTGGAGGATGGGAATCAAGAACAGGTGAAATTTGAGATGCCTAAAAGATAATCAAGTGAAGATGTCACATTGACAGTTCAATATATGAGTCTGAAAATGGGGGTGGTGTCAGAGTATAAACTATAAATTTGGAAACATCTGGATGGAGATAGTATTTAAAGTTATGAGTCTGAATGGGATCCCCAAGGAAGTGAACATAGATAGGGAAGAGCTCTGAGGGCCGAGCCCTGGGACATGCCTATACCTAGAGGTCAGAAGGAGAATCAGCAAAGGAAGCTGTTATAAAAACTGCACTCCTTCTTCCTAAAAAGGAAGCTGTTTTTACTGGTAAGACAATTCTCTACACAGAACTCATGTTTCTGCCCATCTTGCTAGCAGAGGAATTGACTGCCTTTATTCAAGGTTGTCTGTAAAGTGAGCAGTCATTGACGATAGAGTTAGTATTTATCTTCAGGGCAAAAGGCAGGTATGCTTACTGCCAATTATAAAAGATTCAGCTTCCCTAAGCTCAGAGTTCCTCTTTGTTAACACAGCCATTGCATGTACAGATGTCATTTCTCCCTCATTGTGTCACCCTGTGGGAAATGGGTTCGGGTACTGGTACAAGAAAGCGCTGGTTCTCTGGCTACTGCTATTGCTGTGAATAATAAAGTATTTTGTCTCTGACCCAGGTATCTCATGTCTTCTGCAGCACCCACAAATCTGTAGCAAGCTAACTTGTGAGTTTGCAAGTAAGATATAATTTCAGACTTTTCACAATTCTTGACCATCTCTGACTGTAAATCCCCATCTATTTCTACAGACTGAACATGCACTTTTCAAACCTCACTTTAGGTGATAAGAAGATCTGAAGTACCTTAGATTGATCAGTGTGGCCCTGGGCCTCGGAGGTCTTCCCATGTACCAGCCTCTCCAGAAGCTACCATCAGGCACTTTGGATAAGCTGAGATTAAGCATGTCTGCACAGCTCTTGATCTGCCTACTCCCTCAAAACTTTTCTCTGGGGTTTCAACTACCACCAAAAGTCTGTTTTCTCTTCTTTCTGAGAACACAGATTATCTTTCCTGGCCTGTCTCACCATTAAGAGAATCCCAATGACTAGTTATTATCCACAGAAAATGAATAGACGTGGAGTCTTCATGCCCCTCTGCTAACTGGATGCAGGTCTAAGGGAAAGCCTGTGTTTGAATGGAGTACCCTGTACAATTTCATGCAAAGACTTCTATCCTAGTCCCTAAAATCAGACACGGCACTTACTTATTTACTGCTTGTCCCCAACTGCAACCCCTTCCTTCCCCCACTTCCAAGGTTTTGCACATGCCATTTGTGCTGCCTGGAGGTCCTTCCCTCCATCTCATATCACTTGGCTAACTCATCACAGCCTCCCGGTCTCAGGGTAGATGCAAGTGCCAGCCAGGAGACTTTTTTGGTCTCTCGAGGCCTTCCTTTTACCAGACTTTCTCCAGGACAGCCCTTTTCAGTTTGTTTATAATTGCTAAAATACTGGCCTGTTACCTCACTAGGCAGTGAGTTCCTTTACGGCTTCATTTATTCAAAAAATATTTACTGGATTCATACTATGTAGCAGGCAGGGACTGAGTCTTAGTTATCTTTATATTCCCAGCAAATAGAACAATGCCTGGCACTTAGTAAGTAGTAAACTAATATTTATTGAATAAATGGATGAATTTTATTACTTAATTGTCTACTATATCATCTGTTACAAAGAAGCTATTCAATTTTGAGTAAAGCAATGAGCAAATGAATACATGGTTTAGGAAGGCACATAATGAAATTAGGAGAGGGAAAAGGTATCCCCTGCTTGAGTTGTGATGAAAGCTGAGAAAATACTTAAAATGCAGGTTGGGCAGAAATTAAGAAAAAATACAAAGTAGAAGAATGCTACAAGAAAGTATCCATCCACTCTGTTTTCACCTTGGCAATGCTGTGGATAATTTGTACCTAGGCTATTAGGCATAGGGAAAAACATTCTTGTTTCCTGAAGGTGTGGTGTCTGTTACCGCCACCGACCTTCTCCTGGAAAGTACCCTGTTCAAAACTCTGTGGGGGGAAGTGACCATGGTGTCATTCCTTGAGCAACCAATCCATGAGGTGGTCAGCACCCTATAAAATGCCTTGGAATGGAAACTGTCTCCTTAGCTATGTCGTCAAGATTAATTACCTCTATTTCTTTATCTGTGGGATTTGACCTGGTAAATACATACAAAAAATCAGAAGTTGGTGGTGGGAGTTAAAGTTGGAAGGATATATACAGAGGGCTTTCGAATGGCGGAAACTTGATGCCTCAGGAGCGAGCCCACGTTAGGAGGGATTGGCGGCTATGAGGAGACAAAAGTCCATGGCAGAGTTGAAGGTGTGGTGCTGGCCTTTATCAATAGTAAATGCAGTAGGGAGAGCTCCTGAGCCACATGAACTGAAGAATACTGGAGTCAGATCCACAAACCCACTCTACTGAGGAGAAGGGACATGACCCACCCTAGGGCTGCCATGAATGTCAGATGGCCCTCCAGGTCAGATCTCTCTGAGGTCAGGCTCCTCCTGGACCTCCCCAGGATCCTGTCTCCATTAGAGTAATGTGTCTTCTTACCACAAATTCCCATTACTTGTGGGAGGTTGTGGGAGTCTCTATAGTCCTTAAAATCAAAAGATCTTGTATTACACCAGCTCTATTTCCAGATAGGCTGGTTGGGCCCATGGGATGGAATCCAAACCCAGGTCAGGAGCTCTCACTACCTTGGGGAGTCTGACCCTCTGCAAGGGGTCTGAGCCGGGGGCGGGGTAGGGGGAGTAGACAGAGCACCACAGAGCACCACAGATTTCTGGGAAGCATCACCTTCTGCATTCCATCCTCCAACTGGCCCATTATGTCTGAGATTTAGAAATGGGCTGTCTTCAGCTATGCCTTGACTTCAGGGAGCCATGTGAACTCATCTGACTCAATGTATTTAGCTTGGTGGTTCCTCAGACTCATCCACTCAACCACAAAGAATGACAGTGGAGAGCCCTGCTGGGCCTGCTCAGAACACTCCTGGGAGAGTATGTATATACTAAATAAACCTGGCTGGGAACCAAGCCAAACTCTGGGGGCCTTAGTAATGAATGTTAGCTATTGGGATGCCCTTGCTGTGGTCCTGCTTTATTTCAAGTACCAGCCGACAAGTCGTCTACCTCCAGCTGTCTTTCCATGAACACAGATCATAGTGAGTAGTTAAAAGAAGGCTGCTTAAATTGATGCATTGTTTTTGGGACGGGCCCTCATGTAACTCTGAGTGTGATGCATGCATGGTGGGGGACTGCAGAACTGTGTGGCTGACCTGTGCATGTATGTGACATGGGAAGCAAGTAATCTAGACGTGGTCACCTTTGATTCACATTTCAAGACCTTCAGAAGAATTCTTTTAAAGAGGGATATGCATCAGTTTCCCGTTATCCTGGTGCATAAGCATAATGCCCACAATGTGCTAAGTGCTAGAGAAATGTTTTGTGGCATAGGCCTTATGCTCTAGTCTGAAGTTTGTATTTTAAAGCCTTTGTGATGCCCAGGTTAGAAGGAAGTGGGTATAGTGGAAAGAGTTTGGGTTTTGAACTTAGAGAGATCTGGATTCAAATTCTAGCTCTGCCAGGTCCAACAGTATATTCTTGGGGATAACATTTACCTCTCAGCACTTCAGTTTTTGGATAGTGAAACAGTGATAATAGCTATCTTCCAGGATTATGGTGAAGATTTAATTATACAATTCAGGGGCAATCCAGATTTTGTGGGGCCTGAAAATTATGTGATTTAGAGTGGCCCTCTTTGAGAAAAGGAATGCAAAGTTGCAAATCATTAATGAGATAAGAAAGTGAATATTTATTTAAAATGAGAGGGAGAGAAAAACACATTACTAAAGTCTTGGCCATTCTAGTCCCTTTGTTCTTGACATCTCCTTAGGCAATAGATCAGAAATGCTTACCTAGAAATGATTCCTTGTTTCAACCTGCCTTTCTATGCCACCTGGAATCCCCTGAAGCTCCCAGCCTCTCGCAATATCCCCAGGCACCTGTACAGGTGAGGGGCCTAGGCTGAGGCTTCATCAGTGTCCCTGTAAACCCTCCCCTTATTTCACTCAGGATTCCTGTTCATTGTAGTTTGTTTTAGTGGGCACTTAGCATGTGCCAAGCACTGTTAAACATTTTATTAGAATTGCCTGTATTTCCTTCTCACAAAGCCCCTATGAATTGCATACTATTTTATCTCCATTTACCAGATGAGGAAACTGAGGCTCAGGGAAGCTAAGTAACTTGCCCAAGATCACACTGTTGCTCAATAAGTAGAAGCTGAGTTCAGAATCTCTGTGCAAACTGCCTGCTGGGAGATAACAGGAAAATTAGGGTTACTACTGTGCATGAGTCATAACAAATGTCAACAAGAAATGAAATTCTACAAGGAACTTGTAAACTATGTCTGTCTATCTCTATATACTTAGTTCTAGCTTTAGCGTATATTAGCTACCTTCTTTTTCATTTGTTGTTCATCCTGTGGATTATTTACCACCAAAGGTGAGACAGAAATGTGGGGCTGCATCTTATAATCCTGTTTCATTCCTTCCCTGATTGAAACCCAATATAAGTCACCTATAAACAAAATGAATCATGTTGCACCACCCATCAGGGGAAGTGGAACGTCTGGTTCTGAACAAGGGCTGGCCTTCCGTCTAGGATAGGACGGTGCTAGGCATTTCCCGTGACTGGGAGACGTCTCAGGATTAACTCTTCATCTTCGGGCTGCACCTCCGTCCCTCCTCCACAATCCCAGCCCCCTAGCCCATCCAACCCACTTTGGAACTCACTCCGACTCTGGTCTCATTACCAGGTAAATGAAGACAGTTTTCACTTGGCTAATCTAACACAAACCTTGAGCTTTCGACCTGCTTGAGGAACCACTCACCTCAGAATCTGGAATTATTTTTAAGTCTAAAAGAACCAAGCTCCTTCTGTCTTTTTAGGTTGTAGAATAAATCCAAAAATGAGATTTTCCAGAAAATACCAGTAAATGTGAATTTACATAGCACTCAGACCTGACACTGAGAACTAGACTACTCCTTATTCCCCTATTTTTCTAAATGAAGCAAATGACAAGAAATCCATGTGAACAAACCAAAAAAATTGATTGCAAAGTGATTCACTTGTTCACAGCTTGTGAAAATGCTAAGCATCCTTTTCCTTTCCTTTCTTTTTTTAAAAATTTTTAAAAAGATAATTGGAGCAGTCTAACCATGGGCTAGGATTCCTTGATTTTGAGTACTATTTTCTCTCATGAGCACAATCCTCTTTTTCTGGGGTTGCAATGGGCACTGCCATTCCTAGTAAAGAACTTTCATTCATTTGCTCATTCAACAGTATCTATTGAGCACCCACCACACAAACAGCTAACGATGTCAGGTGGTGATAAATCTTAAGATAAAGGACTGTAAGAATCAGAGAGTGGGCAAAATGGGGTGACCAGGGAAGCTTCTCTGATAATGGTGGCAGTTATGCAGAGCCCTGGGAAGTGAGGGAGAGAGTCACATGGCAATTCTGGAGGAAGAGCAGTGCAGCCTTTGAGCACAGCAAGTTCAAGGCCGCAGGGCAGGTGTGTTTGGGGAAGAGCAAAGTGGCCAGTATGGCCAAAGTGGAGCTAGCGGGTGGGCACGAGGAGGTGGTAGGAGACAGGTCAGAGAGGCAAGGGGTCAGTGGGGCAGCTCACCAGGGAAGACCTTGGGGGTGATGGTAAGGACTCGGGATTTTTCTTCTGAGTGAGATGGGAAGGTCTTACAGGGTTCTGAGAGGACTTTCTGTAGCTTCGGTTGTGAAAGTATCACTCTGAGCAAACTACAGAGGCAGCAAGAATGGAAGAAGGGAGACCTAGCGGAGGCTGTCAGTGGTTGAGGTGAGAGATGATGATGGCTTGGACAAAAGTGAAAGCAGTGGAGATAGTGAGAAGTGGCTGGGTTCGGGATACACTTTCAAGAGAGACAGGATTTACAAATAGACTGCGTGGAGGGAGTGAAAGAAATTGAGGCCTCAGGGTGTCTCTAAGCATTATGGAGGCCGCTATTCAATAATCCCCATTACCAACAGGTTTCTCCAGATACATCAGACAGACATTGCACAATATCTACACATTATAAAAGTCACAGTGAGCTATTGTCTACTTTGATAAACTGTGGCATCATAACTGGGCAAAAGGCATTTTTTGGCAGAGTGGAAAAAGTCAGAACTATGCAGGCAAATAGTCTATTGTGAGATTGTCTACATGCTTGCATTAACATTCTCTCAGTACAGTGAAAGTCCGACAGCTGGCATCTAGTATTCTGGAATTTCCCATGACTTGGCATTCAGAGAACAAAAGAAAATCGGGAAAATTTCTGTTGTCTTATAATCCTCTCTAGCTGCAATTACTGGTGGACTATTGGGGTAAGTTTCAGAAGCAAAAGAGTCTCCACTAACAGGTTCTTCAAAATATACTCCTCAATAGACCACTGTAAGAAGGCAGGTAAGATGGGCATATTATACTTAAAAAGATCCTTGCAGAGTGGAAGGATTTCAGATTCCTTTGACCTTAAAGATGCAATTTATGCAGCCACAATAGCAGGGAAACTTGTTATCCTTACAAAATCTGGGAGAAATGGTGGCCAAGGATTAAATTGAGGAGGGTTTTTAAGGAGGTCCATAGAGGATTTGTTACTTTCAACCGCCTTTTTATGGACCTTTCAGATTGTTACTGATACTGAATCCCATCATCAAGTTTACACAAAATCAAATAAAGGAAAGCATTGAGTGTGCTGCAGACATGCTAATTGTTAAAAAGGGAAAAAGGCTAAACAATAAATTATTCTAACAAACTATTGCAACTTTTCACTAAGCTGGTTATGATGTCTCAAGAATTGGAAGAGGAGAAAGAAGAAAAATTTTAAAAGCAAATTGAGCTGGCATCTGATTGAAGATGGTTGTTGGATTTTCACACCACAGCAGAATTAATGCATCTATATATTGTTGGGCATAACACAATTTGCTCCAATGAGCTGTCATATATGAGAGACTTGTCTGAGGGAGTATAAAAGTCATGTTTGTCCCACTTGTAATCTCCATTGTCTCATGACTATTCTGGGTGAAACTGTGGTTGCAGATTAGCCTAGTGCCCGTTCCCCTTCCCATGTCAGGTAGCTGAAGAGAGAGTACCAGGGTGTTCCACCAATGCATAGGGCAGTGAAAGACTTGACAGTAGCTTCAAAATTTATTAAACTAAGGGAGTGAGTTTTCTTTCTATCAAAGAGCTCAAGATATTAAAGTTCCAATGAAAAAACAAACAATAAATATTTTTGATAGAAGGAAATAGCTTTTAGTTGCAAATATTTTTGGTAGACTTAATTGGGGCAAATATTCCTTATACATTGATGAAATTAAGATATCTTGGGTGTCTGCAGAATAATACCCAATAGGATAGAAAATGCAGCTATGGGACATGGTCCCAGACCAGAGCTTGGTGGGGATTGGTGGATATTTGTTGCACAGTGTAATCTGGTCTTTCAATGGTTTAAAACAGGGGTTCTTAACTAGGAGTCTGTGAGCTTGAATTGAAATTCAAAAAGAAAACATAATTCTTGTGGGGATGTGTTGGTGCGGGTGTGATATATTTATTAAATAATACACAGTATAGTGTGGACTTAGTAAGGGGTTTGTGGTTTTCACCTGACTGGCAAAGGGGTCTGTGGGACACAAAAGGTTAAGAATCCCTAGTTTAGACCCTAAATTTTAGACAATCAAGGATTAGAAGGACATGATTTTAATGTAATACAACTGACAATGATTTATTTTTATGTAGGTCATTGGAGAAGAGCACCGTTTCCCAAACCATGCTCTGAAGCGCACTGTTAATCTTTGCCCTGATAATGAAGTGTTCCTATAGTTCATTTAATATAGACTATTAAATCCTCCCATCAGAAATCCACAATGCACATTAACCAGTTAAACACTTTAAGAAGCTCCACTGAAGAAAAGTGCCTATCTTTGTTTAACAATTAAAATAGTATTTATGCAGGGAAAGCTTTTTCTCTTCATGTACTTGCTCCCATCCCTGGGTTTGTTTTCACCTAATATAGTTTTAGAAATTCTAGAAGAGAGGATAGAGATATTGAAAGCCATGAAATTGTCTCATGATAATATTGGAGCCAGATTTCTTAAGAAAACCCAGGTATTAATTCATTTGTTTATTGCTTCCTTTTGAATGCCTAATCCAATTCAAAGATCTCTCAAGATGGATTTTCCTGGAGAAAATTCTCTTTCTAAGAAGATCCCAGAAGGCAGGTCTGTTTCGATGATAGTTCGGGTAAAGTACCTGGGGCAGTGATGACTGATTACAAATCTCTAAATTCAGACCCAGGCTTCGACCTTGACTACTGAAAAAGCCCAGATATTACAGTTTTAGTAGAGAACGACCTTGGCTGCTTTCCCTTCTGAAATGGATTTCCAGCACGGCTCACCATGGCCTCTCAATGGGGTGACACAACTCTCCCACTCTAGAGTCTACCTCTTGCCTGCCCCTTTTGGACACAACAGTACATCAGTGTGCTCTCATCTGTATGCCTGTCCATCTACCCTTCCCATTTACAGAAGGTCTACAATTTCCTAAAGGCAATAGCATTCTCCTCTTTGAGTGAGAAAGTGTGCAATGAATTCCAACTTATTTTCTGTTTTCTCAGAACCTGAAGATGCACAGGATCAGACAAGGAGGGAACAATCTGCTTAAACCTGGAGCACCTCTCAAAAGGGCTATTCTTTCACTGAGATGAGGATCTAAGTGATAATATAAGAAACGGGTAATTTGTTCCCCTTGTAGGATGTCAAAAGAGTAAAGAAAGAATCACTACAATTCATTTTGCTTGATTTTCCAAGAAAAAGTAAGATATGAAGTAGGGAGTTTAAAAAAAAAATTGAACCCAGAAGAAGCTACAGAAAAAAAAGCATGAAGTCATATTTTGAAGATATATTTGCAAGCCTTTTTTCATATTTCTCAGATAAACTATACCTGATTCCTTTGAATTCCATGCATATAGTAAGATGGTAGTCAGAAATCAGAAATCTCAGTTTGGAATGATCTAAAATGAGGAAATACTGAGATGTGAAAGAACATTTACTTCATTTCATTTTACTTAGATCTGGAATGAGACAAAACTACAGTTACAACATTTTAGACAAACTTACTCTAAAAATATAATGTCGTTTTTTTTTTTTTAAAAAAAAGTATTTAGCCCACTTCATGGAAAATTGCAGATACAAATTCCTTGGTCTTGATAATAGCCCTAAAAAATTATAGCTACATTTATATGGCTCTTTCTATGTGTCAAGAACTGTTGTAAATCTTTACAGCACCTTGAGGTGAGGTAATAATATTTCCCCCATTTAAAAAATAATATTTTAATGTAGAACAATTTAAGATTTACAGAAAAAAATTGTAGAGCTAGCACACAGAGTTCCTGCATACCCCACACCCAGCTTTCCCTATTATTAATTTCTTCCATTAGTATAGTTACATTTGTTATAATAAACCAACATTGATTCATTATTATTAGCAAAAGTCCATACATTATTCAGGTTTCCTAGTTTTCCCCTAATGTCTTTTTTCTGTTCCAGGACCCCATTCAGGATCCCACATTACATTTAGTTGTCATGTCTTCTTAGGCTCCTCTTGACTTTTCCTCATTTTACAGAAGAAAAAAATGTGGCTCAGAAAGAGGTTAAATAACATGTCCAAGGTCTCATAGCTGGTAAGTGGAGGAGTTGGCCTCAACTCCAGGCAGACTGATTCCTGGTGTGTGGTTCCCCTTTATACTAAATCACTGTTCCCTAATAGCATGATTTCAACTTCAGTTATGTATGTTATTTGTCAGTGCAGGTGGCAGAGTAGCAGAGAGGTGAGCATACCTGACCCAGGTGACCTGCTGGCAGTCTATGACCCAGCCACAGTCATATGGGCAGTTTTCAGATCTAGAACAACAGCTGCCTGACTCTGGGAGCCTTGAGTAGACCCTAGAGGCCTGTGCTCCTGGCCCATGCCTCCTGAGGGCACTCAGATGTGCTGACTGTGCTCCCTGAACAGGTTACCTCACCTCACTTAGCCTCGGGGTGCTCACAGAACATTAGATTCCTAGGACTGCCATAACCAATTACCACAAACCAGGTGGCTTTAAACAACAGAAATTTATCCCCTCATAGTTTTGAAGTCCAGAAATCCACAGTCTTGTTGGCAGGGTTGGTTCTCTGAGGCAGAACCTGTTCCATGCCTCTCTTGCAGCTTCTGGTGGCTGCCAACAATCCTTGGTGCTCCTTGGCTTGTAGATGCATCCCTCCAATCTCTGGCTCATCTTCACATCACCTTCTCTCTGTGTGTTTGCCTTCTCTGGCTAAGTCTTCTCCTTTTCTAAGGAAACTTGCCATTTGATTTAGACCCCACCCCAATCCAGGATAATTTCATCTCCAGATTCTTAATTATATCTGCAAAGGTACTTTTTCAAAGAAGGTCATGTTCCCAAGTTCCACATGGACATCTCTTTTAGGGGAGGCACCATTCAACCCACTACAAGGGCTAATAATGCATACAGGGTTGTGTTGTGAGGACTAAATGAGATAAAATGACATAAGGTAGCTGATGCATACTAGGCATGTTATAAAAATGACAGCCATTATTATTGGTATTACTCTTTTGTACAATATGAAACCTCCCTCCCCATATAAAAGTGTTAACTTGGTAAATGTTCCATTTTAGATCATTTCATTTGTTGGTGTCCAGTTTATAGGACTATTATTGACCTTAATGATTGCTTTACATTATAGTATCTTAGTTTCTAACACTTAGTCCTGTCAGGAATGTCACAAAGCTGTGTGATTTCAGCCTCTCTTCTCCCTTTCCTTGGCTGTGGTGGGGAGGGAGCACCCTCAGTCAAGGCTTTCAGACAATGACACTTGTCAGAAAGACAAAGGAACTTTAAGCTTACAAATGATCTCCTTATTAAGAGAACTATAGCCACTGCCTATGCTGATAGACATGTAGTAAAAGAGACAGCTGGGCAGTCCCAGCTGTTTCTCTGTCCTGCGGTTACCCTCTGTGGTCACAGGATGCAGCACACCCATTTTCTACTCCAGATTCTCATCTCAGGGACAGAATCCCTACTTGGCTCTGTGCACCCGATCCTCCCTACCCCCCAGTATTATACATCAACACCCCACCACCTGTCTGCGCTGGCTCCTAAGGTCACTTCCTGGCAACCACAGGACTCTGAGCTGGCTTCTGTAAAGTCCTTCTGCGTTTGTCATAGAGCCATAGAGTCTCAGAATATTAGGGCAAGAAGGGCCCCTTGGAACCAAGTCCAACCCCATTCCATTGTCACTCTATCCAGTTCTTCATATAGTCGATCACGTACTGAGCATCTACTCATGCCTAGCAAGGCGTGATGCAGGGGGTAGTTAAGGCAGTGGTGAGCAAGCTCAATGGGCCAGTTTCTCAGAGCTGACAGGGCATCACTTCCACGCTGCCTGAGTAGAAGTCTGTATAGAACCCAATGAACATTGATAGCTATATGTTCCCTAGATATAATCCTTTAATACATGGGTTCTTAATCTGAGGTCCACCAATGACAGAATTGGGAGGTCTGTGACTTTGAATGAGGGAAAAAATTACATCTTCGTTTTCACTAACACCAGAGCATTTCCTTCCATTTTAAATGTAGGCAACAAACCACTGTAATATTAGCAGTAACTGTAACTCTCACCAAAGGAAATCACACATATTTTCACTGCGTAGTTGTTGCAGATAACTCAAAATAGTAACACTAATCACTGCATCAAAATCACTGTATTCGAAGAGAAAGAAGGCCTGACAGACCAGGCAGAGATCGCTCACCATCTTGCTTCAACATGTGGCAACAGATTTTGATCCCATGCCATCCCTGCACTATCCTGCCTCCTTATTTGACTTAAGATTGAATGGGACTTTGAGGAAGATGGAGGACTAGAAAGACAAAGGATTCTCTTCTCTTCCAGAAAAATAGCTAGAGTACAGGCAGAAATGACCTGGGGAAAAAATCTAGGGTTTAGGACACCAGGAGAAGGCTGGACACTGCCCAGAAGAGAGAGGGACAAAGGAGGGGAATCCTGAGGGCAAAACTCAAACACACTCTGACCCAGGCATTGAACTGAGAGGGCTTCCAAAGAGCGCTATCTGCTGGCAGACCAAGGAAGTGCATGTGAGATAATTAAAAATAAACGAGAGGCTTTTTCCAGGCTTTGTAGCTTCCCTCCCCAAGGCCCTAGGAAGTGGGTCTGCAACCTATTATGGGGTCCAGAGCCCAGTTTTGAGCAACTAAAAGGGGCAATCCTAATGATCCAGGTCAAACCAAGAATCAAAGAGCAGCAGTAACACACAGCTTCCTGCCACTAAATCCCTATGAAAGAGAAAGAAATTGAGCATCTGAGTAAACTACCATCTTAATCAGATGCCTACACATCAGCAAAAAATTACGTGCCATACTAAGAAAATGGAAGGCATGACCCAAGTAAAGGAATATATCAAAGCCCCAGAAGACATGCAGGATTTGAGAGACGTAATTTACAAGATGCATACAAATTTCCAAAATCAAATTAATGAGTTGAAAGACATTATGGCTAAAGAGATAAACAACATCAAGAAGACATTGAGTGGGCACAAAGAAGAAATTGAGATCCTGAATAGAAAAGTAACAGAGCTCATGAGAATGAAAGACGCAATAGGTGAGATTAAAAAAACACATTAGAGGCATACAACAGCAGACTCAAAATCATAGAAGAAATAATAAGTATTAACAAAGACAGAACAGCTGAAATTGAAGTGAGAAAAGAAAAGAGAGAGAAAAGAATGGAAAATATTGAGCAGGGGCTCAGGGAGTTGAATGACAACATCAAATGCAACAACATACGTGTCATGGGAGTTCCAGAAGGAGAAGAGAAGGGAAAAGGGGCAGAAAGGGTATTTGAGGAAATAATAGCTGAAACTTTTCCAACTCTCATGAAAGAAATGAACTTACATATCCAAGAAGTGTACCATATCCCAAATCAAAATAAATCTGAATAGACCTACTCCAAGACACATACTACTAATAATGTCAAATGTCAAAGATAAAGAGACAATTCCGAGAGCAGCAAGGGAGAAGCAAACCATCACATACAAGTGATGCCCAGTAAGACTTAGCGTGGATTTCTCATCAGAAACCATGGAGGCAAGAAGACAGTAGTATGATACAGTTAGGATACTGAAAGAGAAAAACTGCCAGCTGAGAATTCTTTATCCACCTTATATGAAGGGTGAGTATAAAATATTCACAAACAAACAGAAACTAAGAGAATTTGTAAAAAACAATCCACCTTTCCAGGAAATATTAAAGGAAGTCTTAGAGCCTGAAAGAAAAAGACAGTAGAGAGGCTTAGAGGAGAGTATAGAAGAAAGAATAGCAGAAAGGATAACCAAAAGATTAAAAAGACAGACGAAAATATGCTATGACATATGAAAATCAAAGAATAAAATGGTGAAAGTAAATAATGCATTTACAGTAGTATTATTGAATATGAATGGATTAAATCCCCCAATCAAAAGATATAGGCTGACAGAATGGATAAAAAAAACAAACAAACGTGAGCCATCCACATGCTGCTTATAAGAGACTCAGCTTAGAACCAGGGATACAAACTGGCTAAAAGTTAAAGGTTGTTTACTTCATGCAAAGAGTAACCAAAAAAAGAGCAGGGATAGCTATACTAATATTGGACAAAACAGACCTTAAATGCAAAAGTGTTATAAGAGATACAGAAGGCCAGTATATATTACTAAAAGGGACAATCTACCAGGAAGATATAACAGTCATAAATATCTATGCACCTAACCAGGGTGCCCCAAAATATGTGAGACAAACTCTGGCAAAACTAAAGGAAGAAATTGACATCTCTACAATAATCATTGGAGACTTCAATACACCACTCCCATCATTAGATAGAACAACTAGACAGAAGATCAACAAGGAAACAGAGAAATTGAACAATATGATAAACAAGTTAGACCTAACAGACATATACAGAACGTTGCATCCAAACTCAGCGGACTATACATTCTTCTCAAGTGTCCATGGATCTTTCTCCAGGATAGACCACATGTTATGGCACAATGCAGCTCTCAATAAATATAAAAAGACTGAAATTATACAAAGCACCTTCTCAGATCATAATGGAATGAAACTGGAAATCAACAATAGCCAGGAAAAAAGTAAATTCACAAATGTGTGAAGCCTAAACAGCATACTCCTAAATAATCAGTGGGTCAAAGAAGAAATTGCAAGTGAAATCAGTAAATATATTGAGACAAATGAAAACAAGAACACAACTTATCAAAACTTATGGGATACAGTGAAGGCAGTCTTGAGAGGAAAATTTATAGCCCTAAATGCCTATATTAAAAAAATAGAATGAGGTAAAATCAAAGATTTAACTGAACAACTGGAGAAACTAGAAAAAGAACAGCAAGCCAATTCCAAAGCAAGCAGAAGGAAAGAAATAATAAAGATTAGAGCAGAAATAAATTAAATTGAGAACAAAAAAACAATAGAGAAAATCAACAAAACCAAAAGCTGGTTCTCTGAGAAAATCAATAAAATTGACAAACCTCTAGCTAGACTAACAAGAGAGAGAGAGAGAGAGAAAGAGAGAGAGAGAGAGAGACAGACAGAGAGAAGATGCAAATAAATACAATCAGAAATGAAAGGGGGGAAGTTACTACTGACCACACAGAAATAAAAAGGATCATAAGAGGATATCATGAGAAACTGTATGCCAACAAACTAGACAACCTAGATGAAATGGACAAATTCCTAGAAATGCACACACAACCTACACTGATGCTACAAGAAATACAAAAACTTAACAAACTAATCACATTTAAAGAGATTGAATCCATCATCAAAAATCTCCCAACAAAGAAAAGTCCAGATGGCTTCACAGGTGAACTCTACCAAGCATTTCAAGAAGAATTAACACGTATCCTGTTAAAATTCTTCCAAAAAATTGAAGAGAAGGGAAAATTACTCAACACATTTTATGATGCCAACATCACCCTAATACCAAGGCCAGATAAAGACACTATGAGAAAAGAAAATTACAGGCCAATCTCTCTAATGAACATAGATGCAAAAATTTTAAACAAAATACTTGCAAATAGAATCCAACAGCATATCAAAAGACTTATACATCATAACTAAGTAGGATTTATTCCTGGTATGCAAGGCTGGTTCAATATAAGAAAATCAATCGACATAATATACCACATTAACAAATTGAAGGAAAAAAAAACCACATGATCATCTCAGTTGACACAGAAAAGGCATCTGAAAAAATCCAGCATCCTTTCTTGATAAAAACACTGCAAAAGATGGGAATAGAAGGAAAAGTCCTTAATATGATAAAAGGCATATATGAAAAACCCACACCCAACATCATACTCAATGGGAAAGCTTTCAAGCTTTCCCTCTAAGATGGGGAACAAGACAAGGATGCCCACTGTCACCACTGTTATTCACCATTGTACTAGAAGTTCTAGCTAGAGCAATTAGACAAGAAAAAAAATTAAAAGCATCCAAATAGGAAAATAGGAAGTAAAACTCTCACTATTTGTGGATGACATGGTTCTATATTTAGAAAATTCTGAAATGTCTACAACAAAGCTATTTTAACTAATAAATGAATAAAGCAAAGTGGCAGGATACAAGATCAACAAGCAAAAATCAGCAATGTTTTTGTACACTAGTATTGAACAATCTGAGGAGGAAATCAGGGGAAAAAACTCCATTTACAATAGCAACAAAAAGACTCAAATTCCTAGGAAACAGTTTATCAAAGAACTACAGGAACTATATGCAGAAAACTACAAAAAAAATGCTAAAAGAAATCAACGAAGACCTAAACAAAAGGAAAGACATTCCGTGTTCATGGATTGGAAGACTAAATATTGTGAAGATGTCAATCCTACCCAAACTGATTTATAGATTCAATGTAATTCCAATCAAAATTCCCCAACAGCCTACTTTACAGAAATAGAAAAATCAATTACCAAATTCATTTGGAAGGAAAAGTGCACCCAAATAGCCAAAAGCATTCTAAAAAAGAAGAGCGACATGGGAGGAATTTCACTGCCTGGCATTAAAACGTATTATAAAGCTAAAGTGGTCAAAACAGCATGGTACTGGCATAAAGATAGACACATTGATCAGTGGAATAGAATTGGGAGTCCAGAAATAAGTCCTCACCTCTACGGTCAACTGGCTTTTGACAAATCTACCAAGTCCATGTTAATGGGACAAAACAGTCTCTTCAATAAATCGTGCTGGGAGAACTGGATATCTATAACCACAAGAATGAAAGAGTACCCCTATCTCACTCCCTAAACAAGAATCAACTCAAAATGGATCAAAGACCTAAATATAAAAGCCGCAATCATAAAATTTCTAGAAGAAAATATAGGGAAACATCTTTAAGACCTTGTGGTAGGTGGTGGTTTCTTGGCCCTTACACCCAAAGTACACTCAACAAAAGAAAAGATAGATAAATGGGACCTCCGCAAAATTAAACACTTTTGCACCTTACAGGAATTT